>JAODKL010000135.1:24885984-24897347 GCA_026780765.1 Petrocephalus schoutedeni
ATGACATTACATTCGGATAACGGAGCACACCACCTAACCCCCCACCCTCGGCTGTCGCCCAGGCCTGATCTTGCAGAGCCCTTGTTTTGATTACTGGTTCTCAGCAATCCAGCTAAATGTGATGGACTTGGAAAGGTGTGGATTAACCAGTGTGCTCAGCCAAATAATATCTGTCCCTGTTTATTTACTAGGGGGATCACTTAACTAGCTGGAAAAAGCTCCTGTCATCGGGGGACGACAAAGCCTTTTACCCTCTCAGCACATTCTGAAGTCTATGAATAAGTAACAGCGGGCTCCCACTGTGCCTCACTGTGGCATGGCAGTAATGTGAATTCATTAAAACCTTTAATTTTACCTGCAGTATCAAATTTCAAGGAAACTTGCTGAACCCCAGAGTTCAAGGATTTTTTTTTTTTTGGAGGGGGGGACTCCAAAGTTGAGCTCCGAACGTGGTTAATTTGAAGAGCAGAAATGTAAGATCCATGTTGTGTAATTGGCCCGAGAACATGGGATTTATGGATGCCTGTGATGAAGGTGTTTGGCCTCAAGGACCAATCACGTGCAGGAGTAGAGGGTAGGTGACTGGATAATGTGCGGATGTGGGGTGACGGCCTGTGATCGCACGGCTGATGGCCGCCACACGGCTTACTGTCAGTCAGTAATGCATCACTTTTTCCTGCTCGAGACAGCTATGGTTTTGGCCAACAGCGACTCAGTGAGCGGCTCTGGGGCCTCACGCCTCCGGGGCTGCGGGTTTAATTCATGTGTATCTGTGTGTGTCTGTGTCTGTGTGCGTGTGTGTGTGTATTACATTGTGGGGACCAGACATCCCCACAATGTGATAGCAACCTGTTATTTTGACATTGTTTTTTCAGTTCCCAGAAGGGGAAACTAAGGTGAAGGGTCGGGTAGGGGTTACGGGTGTCCATATGATGGGCTCACATCCTGCCCGGACACAGCCTTTAGGGGGCCGGTTCTCCGTTGCCCTAAAATGGATTAGCAGTCATAGAAACTGTTCGCTAAGGGTTACATTGGCAGCTCCATTGACCACAATATCTTCATGCGAAAGCTGAAAATTCCAAGGATCACTTAGCGTAGCTGAAGAGGCTGAGTAAGAGAGAATCGTCTGAGGGGCAGCCCGTACTCTGTCACGCTGCTGAAGCCCACAATAGGAGAGTCTCCTGCAATGCTGCCCTCATATGCATGAAACAACATGCAGGCCCCTCCACCTTACCCATCGGGGGCGTTCATATTCCGAATTCATAGTGGCTCTGGTTACTGAGCCGGATTTGGGGGGCCATGGGAAATCTGTTGATTTTAAGCTGGTGAACACTGTGCCTGCTCGTATATCCAGGCCTCCATGCAGCACTAAAACTGCAACCGCTTTCGGCCGGACCCTGAAGCATTCTAGCATCAGATTTAATGAAGAGGGATAACCCCCCCACACACACACACACTTTTTTGCAGTTTTTCTGCATCTCCAGTTACCATATTATTGTTTTGCCCCCCACCCCCCCGTTCTACTGGCAAAATATTTTCATGGCTGGGACCCATGCAGGTTAAAGGAGGCAACTTTGTAAAACTGTTTTGGCTGAAATTCATGCCTGATTCCAAGGACCACTGCCTGCATGGGGATGTTGGTGTCAGTCATGGGGCTGGGGGCTGAAATGCAGACCCACTAGGGGTCTGAACCTGGTGATGTTGAGGACATGATGCCTGCATTGCCAGACCTGGTGGAACGGGTCAGCGGGGAGTTATGCATATCCTGTTGCACTCTCAGCCTATGAAAATTCATCAAGTAATGATGTCACTTCCTCAAGTTAAGGTCAGTTTTCAAATGCATTTCCCAGCTGGGTATTTTGGGCATTAGCTTACCAAATGAATGCTCTTCCATGTGATACAACTTGTGGTTGCATGGCAACATGAGTTTGATCTGTGGCCGACAAAGGTAGACAGGCTTTATCCAGGGGCAGAATGGGGTTTCCCCAAAAACTTATTGCCCCTTTATCCCCCTTACTGGGGGAAAATGGACTTAGGATACCTGCCTCTTGCTCCACAAGCTCCTACAGCCCAACCTTATTTTTTTCTGTGGATACATTAGGAAATTGTAGTGTGGTACACATGAACACAAAAACCTATGCATAAAAATGGATACATAATACCTTCTTGAATACATTCAAATTCATAATGATAAAAAGACTTCAAAGTTTTCTATTGTCATGTTTATAGAGTGCAATGAAATTCCTACCTTGGGGCTTTCTGTAGACCATAGTGCCAAATAAATACAGGACAATACAGAAAAGCCAATAAGTGCAATAGCTGATGACAAATAACAAGTAACAGATAAAGCAGGCAGATCTTAGGCTGAATTATAATGAGGTAACACTTGAACAGTTAACCTTAGGCCTTAAATAAAGTGAATTTGGACAGAAGGTTTTCGATACTGTCCCCGCTACACCCCATGTTCATGCAGCTTATGCTCAAAGCACAAGGCTCCAAATGTATATTTTTAACATGCACTGAAAAACCAAAGTAAAAATCAACAGGGGAAATTCCCCTGTTCCGCCAACCCATTAGTACAGAGGTTGTTAATTGCATCTTTTTCAAATACACATGTTCTCCATTACACAGCTTAATTAAACATATAAAAAGCCGAGCTCTAAATGGCTCGTGGAATATTTTATGAGATCGCATTTCAGTCATGGAAAAATGAAAATAGATTTTTTTTTTTCCCCTTGAAATTCCCCTTAGCGCAAAAAAGAGGATAGATTATGATATGAACATGTTAAATAATTAAATGATCAATCAATCAATCAATCAATTCATGGCTGGTGTATATGCAACTCACATACTAAAAGACTAGTCCTATCTGTTTGAAAGATGCTTATGAAATGTTATCCTGACTTGTTATGGTTGGAGGTGGGGGTGGCATATCAGCAGGAGGCGCTATAGTGCCTGATGACAGTGGGCAGGGAGTATCCCCAGCAACATTTCTTTGCATACCATGGCGGAATGAGTCGGTGGTTCCAAGAGAGTGCCCCCTGGAGGGGATGGGTAGAATTGTTCCTGATGTTCTCCAATGTGTGGGCTTAGGTTGAATCAGATGCCGATGATACACATGTTGTTCGTGTTGTTCTCCTATGCCTGTGCTGTGCTCGCTCTTGGTGTCCACCATCACATGGAACACATTTGTGGCATCATGCGTTCTCTTAGTCATCATTCTCCACATCTCTGAACCTGGGAGCTGCTTCTGGAAAATGACAGGAAGATCACACACAGTGGGAAATGTATGGTAGCCATTAAAGAGTTAATGGATATTCACTCCACACGGGATTTATATTCTGGGGAGAATTAATGCTGTTATTTGTCAGACATGTCACATGAGACGGGGGCCACCCTGGACGGAACACCCATGAATCCACAACCCTGGACGTGTTCGGATACAGTACTAACCTCTGGGACACAAGTCTAACCCACACATACACAAGATGATCTTGCTTGTAACAGGGGATTAACTTGAATTAAATTGAGCAAATGCTTACAAAAGCAGTGCTTCAGCCCTGAATGCTGCTTGTGTTTTTTCTTAGTTCAGCCACGATGCCTATTTTGTTCTTTGAGTACCAGTATGTTGAAAGCTTGTTCCAGGTTGGCTTTAGTGATGCACACTGGCTTTAGTGAAGCACGCTGGCTTTAGTGATGCACCGAGGCTTTAGTGAAGCGCACTGGCCTTAGTCATGCGTGCCAGCTTTAGTCATACTCGCCAGCTTTAGTGATGCATGCCGGCTTTAGTGAAGCACACCAGCTTTAGTGAAGCACACCAGCTTTAGTGAAGCGCACCAGCTTCGTCTTCTTCATCCGCAGCCTCACTGCTGTCTGGCTGTCAGCAGCTACACCTCCAGCATGTTTGTAAACTTTCCCCTGTGGTGCTGTCTCCACCCTCGCCCAGATAAATAGCTCCGCCAAGGACCATCTCTTCCAGAACCGTCACACCCCCCCGGCCAATCGATCCGTCTAATGTGCTCACTTGGTGACGTTCCCCACGGGGCTTTCCTGCTGAAGTTGGCGTTGCCCCCTGGGGGGGTTATAGTGAATGGCAGGGCAGTAACATGAGAAACGACAAAACAATATAAAATGGGGTGGGGGTGGTTTCACAGAGCTGACTGTACCGCATCAAAAAAAACATCCGTATCGATCCCCCACCCACTGTGCTCTGGGGCCGGGGGGGTGGCGCTGATTGTGGCTCTGGCTAAAGGGAGAAATCGGTAGTATAGATTCCTGGGTGATGACAGTCCTCAGAGCTCGCTGCACAATTATGTTTCTTCTCCCCTCCTTCCCGCTGTCACTCATTGGCTGGTGATGGGAGTCTCGTCATCTACCGCCACTGCAATGGCACAAGAAGCCGCTCGGAACCTGGAGACGGTCAGCCAGACGACGTCCCTTTTTTTATTGCAGAAATATGTCACCAGGCTCGTTTGAGGTGCTAATCGCTAAGGCAGGGACAAGCCCGACCCTCAATATAAGAGTCTTTCCGATTCCACACGGGAAGTCAAGGCTGCATTTCATTTCCACTTTATTGTGTGATTTAAAAAAAAGATGTTCGAATGTTTTGATAAGTTTGAATGCTGGTTATGTTTGTTTTCTTTTATTATTATTTTTTTTTTTACTGGGGATCACCTGAGAAAAAATTTTGTTGAAGCCATGGTCAGAATTGCAGGAGCCCGATTTGAAAGCCATTGCTGATAACATGTGTGGAGATTAGCAGAAAAGCAACCGGGGGTGTGTTTTGAGTGACAAACTCAGGGCCAGAAAAGTCAATGACTCTCTTCCTCTGGTTTTTATCTTGCCGGTACGCTAACTTCAGACTTTCTAGGCGTATGAGGAAGAAAGAAAATGTTGAAGGTCTTGGCCAGAAAATACAGAAAATTTGAAATAGTTGGAGGTTTTGGGTCCTATGGAGAGACACAGCAGAGCATTAAACAGTCTGTCATATGTGGGAACGCCATGCTAATCTATTGATGTTGTGAGAATTGCAGCCACATCGGACCAGCTTTTTTGCCTACTTTCCTAGCACCTACCCAATATGACATCAGCCTATCAGCTGTCATCTCAACTTTTTGCGCTAGTCTCCTACAAGTCAAGTCATGAATGTATCTAGGAGATATCAGTCCAGAATGTTTGTGGCTGAAAGATCTGCCACTCAAGCATGCATGTCTCTCTGAAAGGAAGCAATCAGGTGTCTGAAAGGAATATCAGAAAATCATGCATACCTAAGACAGATCAAGTTTCTTGATTGGTACTTTTATTGCTGAGCAAAGGACTCTGGCACGAATGAGAAAATCCAAAATGCATGTAGCTTTTTACAGATGCACAGCAAATGACAAATGTAATCAGCATTTAGTCTTTCTTACTCTTTTTTTTTAAGCCAAGCCTCCATAAGAATGTCTGGAGTTTTGGTTTCCAATCCTAAAGTTATTAAAAATGTCAACCTGTATTTTCGACAGAATGAGCAAGTCACGAAGTAATAGACTGCAGCCTGGGAACAGGTGTGCGTTAGAGACGGCGTGTAATAGAAGGACCCGTGCGTGCCGAATGCTCTGAGCCGCTCCCCCTGGAAGGGTAATTCATCAGGCAGGGGTAAGCGCACCGTGACACTGTCACCAGCGAGGCGGGGAGATGAATTATCCCTGCCGACAGCATGGAGTTTCCACCACCTCCATTTCTGCAGGAAGCCGGGCTGGGCTGAGACATCAATGAACCAGGACGGGGGGACTGGGGAGACTGGCATTACTGGTCATTGTTTGAGATCCCCAGGCAGGAGGCATACCACCTCCAGAGCCATATGGACACATGGGGAAAATGCTGCCGTCTCATTGGCTGAGTCTTGCGCGTATGTCTGTTAGTGACTGCCTCTGGATTTCCCGAAGCTCTCGGGGCCAGATAGGCATCATTAACCTAGGGTTGCTGTACGCTGCCAACAGAGAGAGGCTGAAAGAGCCACATTTCCACTCACCGTCTCCCACAACCTCCAGCTCCTGGAAATGGCGAAGAGTGAGGTGCCCCTTCCACCCATATCGTGCCAAAAGAACGGGGCACAAAGAAAAAGCAGCTATCAGTGCACTCGGGTGCCGCTGGGGTCCGCCAATGCTCAGGACTGAGCTTTATGGGTCAGGGGGGGTGAGTCTGAGGGATAAGAGTCTTCTCGCACCCACCATTCATCAACCATCAAGGCATTTGGAGCCGAGACAGCAGTCGGTGACACCCCCACACTTCCACAAACTCACTGTGAAGCATCTGCAGGTTATAACAAAGTGTCGTTCCGGGGGTGTGTGTCTGTGTTGGTGGGGGGGACTCGGTAATCCATCTCTGACAGTACCCCTGCCCCAAGTCCTGAGATCTAATCATGCACTGGGCCTGTCCAAAGATACAAAGTCTGTTTGTTTGCAGCACGGTAGACTTCTTGCTGATCCCCGTGCTCTTGGAGAACCTGATTTCTCATTTTGGTTATTTGACTATGATGTCAGCTCCGGTAAAAGCAAAAAAAAAAAAAAAACGATGAAACTGAAATAGTAGAAAGAACATGACAGAGGATGTTTTTCGTTTGTTTTCAAGGTCTGCCATAACTTTGAAAATCTCAGGGATGGAAGCAATCGATTTCTTCTCTCCTTGTTTGGCAGTTTTTGCTGCTAAACAAACATTGACCTTTCTGCGTCTTCAGCTCCCGCTAGTACCTTCAGGGACAGATGCAGAACCAGCGTGGTTCACGAGCAACTCAGCCACACTGCACATCTGTGGGTCTTCGTGGGACCAGACACTTGCTGGACTGCCTGCCGCATCCTATTATCCAGTACGGGGTGTCAGAAAGCCTGGAAGCAGGGGACACCCTGGACAGGTCCCAGTCTATCACAGGTGATGAGGCAGGGGACACCCTGGACAGGTCCCAGTCTATCACAGGTGATGAGGCAGGGGACACCCTGGACCGGTCCCAGTCTATCACAGGTGATGAGGCAGGGGACACCCTGGACAAGTCCCAGTCTATCACAGGTGATGAGGCAGGGGACACCCTGGACAGGTCCTAGTCTATCACAGGTGATGAGGCAGAGAATACCATGGACAAGATGCCAGTCCTTCACAGGGCAAAAGCCATGGGACACCCTGGATAGGATTCTAGCCCAACACAGGAAACGAGGCAGGGGACACCCTGGATGAGATGCCAGTCCAACCCCATGTGCCCAGAACACAAAGAAGCCCAAAGAGGCGGGGTTGGTGCCAACATCTCTGAAGGCATGAGTCTACAGTGCTGATCACTGAACCACAGGACATAAATGAAGCCCATCTGTGAAGGATGCCACGTGAGCTATGCATAACAGCCCCCCCCCCCCCCCCAACACCACCACCATCATCCTCTTATGACTTTTTCCAGTCAGTCAGGTGATGAGCACACAAAACAGACATGATCCACAAACCAGAAAGCGGAAACTGATATAGGAAATGTCCACAGGAAACCATTTCTGTCTCTCACCAAACTGCGAAAGCAGTGCTGGGCCAGAGGCACCGAGGCATTGGGTCACCACATTATTAACAAACGCTGTAGTCAGAGGTCAAGCATAGTTTAGTCATTTTACAAATGCGTCACAATAACACAACCCCACTGATGGTAATCAGATAGGCTTTGTGTGTTCGGCCGCCAAAATGCTGCAAGACAAACGCTGTAACGATACTGGTTTTCATGTACTGTCGATGGACCAGGTGGTGCATGGCTCTGGCTGCGAATCCAGTGTGCACCAAGCCTCAGCCTTTTGTGTGTCGCTGTATCATTAGTCTGCATTCTCCTTAGCTTTGTTCCTGTGCTATGCAGGTCAGGGACTGTGGGATTCTTCCAACAGGGAGCACTCTGGACATCATTCCAGGGCTATTCAGGGCTCACTGGCTGTCAGCAAGTCAGAGACGCCGATTTCTATGTGCGGGAGGAAGGTGGCACAAACGTGGGGAGACACACCAACTGCAGACCTAAGAGCAGGAATTGAGAGGTAACAGGGCGCTCATAGGAACTTTACTTGCACAAAAATATTCTGAGGGCAGAATGAAAAATGATTGTTACAGAGAGATAACCAATTAGACCAGGTGTCAGATGTCAGACCAACCAATCAGATGTCTTGGACCCGCCTCCTCTACAATCTGATTTGTTATCCACCTGAACCAATTTCTGCCCTCAGATCATTTTGGTGTAATATAATCTGCCATGAGCTAACAACACCATATTCTGAAACAGCATGACACAGAAAAATCACAGACCACAGAGAAATTGTCTTAATTTGTAACCTTAGTAGTGAATACATTGGTTTTATATTGTTATTAGCTGTGAAAAATTACTTAGTCGTACCTGGATGTGTGGGTCAGACAGGTGTATCGGAAGACAAAATGCTCAACCAAATGAAATAAATCTTTCACAAGCACCTTCTAGATAAAATATGGACAATGATTTATTAAATGTAACGTTTCAATGCAAGGTTTCTATAACGACATTTGGCTGATGAAAATGTAGCACACCTACCACGGCGACAAAATGGCTTTTCACCTGAAAATGGTACAACTCGCATTTGGTTTGGGAATTTAAATGCTTTATTTGCTCTTTTGTTGCAGTTCAAGTGTGACGTAAGTGTCGACTTCAAGGTAAACCATGCAGAAGGGTATCAGTAAGCAAACGATGCAAGAATGTTTGCGATTACAATGTATCCATCCATGGCTCTTCCATCACAGTACAGTCAGCCTGTGGGGGCAGGGCCTGCAATGGCAGGGTATGTGGGGGCAGGGTCCGCGGGAGCATTGTGGGGCCCAGCGGGTTAGGGCACTGTGCCTGTGACCATTGGTCATTGGTTCAAATCCTGTGCTCAGAAGAGTGATGTCACTACTGGGCCCCTGAGCAAGGCCCTCAACCCCAGTCGCTTCAGGGACTGTCTGACCCTGAACTACACACCAAATCCTAACTAGCATTGCTGGTGTACAGTTGTGTACTGGTGTACAGTGTGCTAACCAGGCCCGGCTCCAGCTCTCGGTAGCAGGGTGGGCCAGGAAGATTTTTTGGGGGGGGCAATTACATATAATCACAAAGCCAGCATTGTGATTGGGTGGGCCAGGCCCACCCCGCCAGCCCCCCTGTGAAGCCGGGCCCAGTGCTAACCACCTTCACTCACTCAAATCTGCTGTTTGAGAAGAATTAATCCAATTCGACCATGATAACATGATGAATATTGTGAACTGAAATGTGTTTAATAATAAAAAGGTAATTTAAATATTTAGTGACAGCTTCATTTTGCTTTATTTTATATGTGTCAGTGGCTGTCAGTGAGGAAGAAAAGGTGTAATTGTGTGCATGTCCTTGAACACTACTCCGGATAAATCAACTGAACGAAACGCTAATGCAAATATATTATAACACATTCAACATATAATATATTTTGGGTGACAGAACAGCGTACAAATGGATGGGGCGGTAACAGAATAGCTTACGATTGGCATGTTTATGTATATGGGGGGGGGGGGGGGGGGGTGCCTGGACTGGGATTTTCCTGTCTGTCTCCTGGACATGTACATTCATAAGCACATCACTGCAAGGAGCGAGAGACTCCCAGGCATCAGCAGCTATGCAGCTAGATCCCCCTGATTGCTCCTTCCTCATTAACACTTTGTTACAAGTTCATCAAGAATCATATACAAAATGTCTGTCCGAGAAAAGTGAAGCAAAAATAAGCACACAGCACATACGACTAAAACCCCATACACTGAAAATCACCGCTGGTCATCCACAGTGTCACCGCATCTGCTGGGCGACACTCACGTCTTCGGTTCCTCCTCACCTTCTGGTGTACATGACACCAAACCACCAGCACACCCCCCCCCCCACTGTCCCCAAAGTGTCCTCAGCCAGGGGGAGGCTATCACATGCCACAGGCAGCCCTGAGCCACTCTCCTCTGTCTGGACCACAGCAAATGGATTAGCCCATCACTTCAAAGCTGCCACCACCAGCCGGGGATGAACACATCACCATGGCAACAGCCTCACCGGAGTCTGCCGTCCCTTCCGAGTCCCAGGACACTTCTGTCCAAAACAAAAAAGGTTTGCGACGCCTCCTACTTTTTTGGCGCAATAATTTCTTTTCAGAGTTCAACGTGAAAAGTGATCAGGAAAAATATTTCCATTTTCAATATGCAAATCGTGGCTAATAAATGATTTGAGTGGGTTTAACTATTTAATTAAACACAACCATGAAATTCCGAAGAATCAGTGAGACGGTTGCCGTCCAAATTTCCAGCTCTGAGAATTGCGGAAAGATCTGGCTGCAGCTTCTGCAGGCGGGGATCCCTCGACTTCCAAATGGAATGCATTCCTGAAAAATCATTTGTGAAATTGCATCAGTTTCATTGATGATTATGTTTAAAGGTTCCAAAATCCCGAAATTCTGAAGAGTCCCCAAACCCTGTGCTTTCTATGATCACAGCTAACTCGCAAAATGCTTTGGAAATTGAAAGGGTAGCCTTAAATGAGGCTTGAGCTTGTTACAGCGATTGCTCACAGCTGTACAGTCTCTCAGGATTTCTCAGTATATTGAGTCAAAGTAAGGCCTATTTGAATCTGGGTCTTAATTATAGTGCTGTTAATTATTAGCAGTTCAGTCTAGTACTATACGCTTGATAACCCAATGACAGTCTTCTTTCAGCAATTTGAAGATGGAGTCTTAAATAGTGTAGAAGTATGATGTTTCATATTTCCGCAAAAAATAATGAACTAAAGAAAGGTCCTAGAATTCCCGTACAGCCTAGACCACGAATTTCTGTACAGCTTAGACCATGAATTTCTGTACAGCTTAGACCATGACAGAACAGAGTAAATTGGGAGCATGTAATGTTCTGTCACTGGAAATTTCAAGCCGTTTTTAAAAGTGCACATGTTAAGCTGAAGGGTACGGAAAGAACAATATCGTAAATTTGAGCATATCACCCTGGTGGATCCTCAGCCGAGTTCTCTGTGTCTTCAAGGTAACGGGAGGAGAGACAGGCGAGGGCACTGAGACATGCGGGGGTACTGAGACACACGGGGGTACTGAGACATGTGGGGGCACCGAGACATGCGGGGGTACCGAGACACGCAGGGATACCGAGACACGCAGGGATACTGAGACACACGGGGGTACTGAGACATGTGGGGGCACCGAGACATGTGGGGGCACCGAGACACGCGGGGGTACTGAGACACACGGGGGTACTGAGACATGTGGGGGCACCGAGACATGCGGGGGTACTGAGACATGTGGGGGCACCGAGACAGGCGGGGGTACCGAGACACGCAGGGGTACTGAGACACATGG
>JAODKL010000135.1:24908723-24924156 GCA_026780765.1 Petrocephalus schoutedeni
ATATTTGACGGTAAGGCACCCCCCCCCCCGCCCCCCTCCCCCCATGGCACAGCAGTCACTGTCATGCCATGCAGATACGGAGGCCGTGAATAACGAAGGCTGACAGAATGGGTGACCGCACACCACCCCTCGGAGACGGGCGGCCGCTAAAATGTGCTGACAGGCTGACACCCACACTCAGCACGCGGACACAGGCAGGGGGGGGGTCAACGCAGCCATGCACAAATCGTGTCTTTAAATAGCTTAACATATTTCTCCATTCAGAGCCATGCTGTCTGTCATAGGAGTGGGGGGGGTGTGAATACTGTTGCTCCCACAGGTGTCATCAGGGGGTCTCTCTGGGCATACCCCTGAGGGTGGCTGAAGAATACACACACTATGTACTGTACTGCAGGCGCTTCTACACTGTTAATACAGGTGTAATTTACAACAACCACAATACCATAGCACCTTGAAAGGAATCAATCACCTCCATTAAACGGGCTCAGACAGGCCAGATAGGCTGCAGAAAGCATTAAGAATTACTACCAACAACACATGCATGTTAAAGAATAATTCAAAACTTTATTGCACGCTAATATATAAATCATGTCATTTTTTTTCAGGCAGTTAAACTGCGAAAATGCGGGTATGACTTTCATCCAAGGCTGTCTCTGAAGCTGGATGGGAGGTAAGGAATGGGCCTTTGATGCCAGCAATCGCACTTCGCCTGAATCCTGCTGCCCGCATCAAAATTACAGAGCGACGTTCCAGTGGGATATCCTATTTACCCCCCAGTCCTCCCAACGGCTTCCCTGTACCACGGGAAGGGCGCACCAGACAGTATCGTCACGTTCACGCCCATCCCTTGTCTTCCCCCTGAGCTCAAACGCACTGCTCTTACAGGACAAGAAGCCCAGCTAGCAGATAGCAGCTCCAGCGTGCCGTCATTTACACACTTAGCTTGGAGCTCCCAGGCTCACCTAGCAAAGCACACACAGATATTAACAAGCCCTAATTTAATTCCCCACCACCTTGTGCTGTGGAAATCCTGAGTAATTTTGCACTGAGGGCAAAGCACTGCTTCATTCTAATCGTTACATGTGGCTGTATCCTCCATGTCAACATCGTTAAGATCTTTTTTAGAGGGTGGCCTGTCTGCTCTGGGCGAAACAAAGACGGTGCTTTGATCTATATTACAGCGATAAATAAAGCAGAATCACCTACGATATTGTTTTAGACCCTCTGGCTGCTCTGCAGAATGCCACCGCAATGAATGGTGTGGAAGGGCCGGTGGCATAATTAGCATAAATTAGCATAAAGCACAGACCTAGTGTTCTACAGAAGACAGGGCAGGTTGGGAACGTCATGTCTGAAAATTATAAGCAGCTCAGACCCCTAGCTGTGCATGATACCATACCTGCCGACTGCATGTTCCGCAGCTGAGAAAGAGATGAACGGAATTAACGGGCGCGACTGCAGCATTCTGAATTCTGAAACTTTCAGCCATGTTTTGGAAGGGAATTTCTTCAGACCTTCTTCAGTCTTTCACAGAAAAACCCACAAAACATTATATTCTGGTGTCAGATGCTTGTAGATCTTCGCCTCATCTCCAGCCTGTCTCTAATCTTAGCTGTGCCTCAAATGACCAATTTCCTCCAGCAGAGATCAGGCCATCGTCAGGGTCAGCACCCACCCTACCCGGCCCTTGGTGTCTACTCCCTGTTTGGCCAGCAGGTGTCGCTGGCCATCCTGTCCGCCCCCCTGTCTCTTGCCCTTCCGCCCCATGTTCTTGGGGCTGCTGCATGGCTCAGTGGGTTCAGTGTGTGGCTCAGATGCTGTCACCTCTCTGACCTGGTCATGGGGTTGAGGTCAGCCTCCTTTTCCTGTCCTTGGTTTGCCCTGCTTGTGTTCTGCTCTGGCTCAGTTTTGCCTTTGCGTTGTGTCCTAGTGTCTTCCCAGCGTGTTGGCTCCACGTTAATGTTTCCTAGTATGTCTGTTAAGCTTCTTAGTTCTGTGATCGCCTTTATTATTAGATCCACCTGTGGACTGTTACCTTGTGCCGGTGCTTGTTAATTGTTCCCTGCTTCTCGTTGTCCTGTGCCCTCAGTCATTAGATAATGCTGCACTCTGGCATCTTCGTTAGCCCAGGGTAGTTTGATGTATTTAGGTCCCTTTCTGCCTCCAGTTCCTCAGAGAGTCATTATGTATGTATGTATACATTCATGCATGTATGTACGCATGCATGTATGTATGTATCCTTGTTAGTTAGTTAATTCTTATTTTTACTGTTTTGACGCCTTGTGGTCCATTTATTTTGTACTTTCACCAGTTGTTCGCTTTTCTTTCTCCCGGAGCCGTCAATGGATCGTCTGCCATCTTTTCCCCACCTGCACCATGCCCCAAGTCTGTGACGACCATACAATCAGGTAAAATCATGTAAATCATGTATAATCACAATTTTTGCCGTGCTGCAGCAACCAAAAGACTGGATTAAGACTATTAAGTAAACCTGGGTGACAGCACACATGATGTCACTGCAGAAACAAATGAAGCTGATTGGTCATTTATGAGAATCAGAAATGCGTTTAGTACATGTAATATGTCAGAAAGGCTTCTCAGTGAGTGCCATATTAAAAGAACAATACACAATCATATTGAATTAGGCATAAATGAATTAGATATTAAACAGCATTAACTTGTTAAAAGACATACATGAAAAGGCCCAGGTGGGGGGGGGGGGGGGGGTTGATCCGCTTGGTCCCCCTGAGGACGTGGTTCCCAAATACCCATATGGTTATTTAATCTGGGCCAGTTTTTTCTATGACATTGTCTTTATTTTGCAACAACTATCCTTCTGTTAATACACTGTGCAATTTTTACAGTATTTATTCCGGACAATTACCTGATCTCCTTTCTTGAGGGAGGTCACACAGACATTTTCAATTTTTTACTACCCTGGCAAATTAGATTTTACTGTTCCTTGGCCTCCTTTCTGAAAATCTTCCCCAAAGCCTTCTGTGACAATGCACCGAGTAAAAAACATTAATAAGTAAAGCCGGAGAGGGTCAACCTGAATGATCAGAGGACATGAAGGTACTGGAATTGAGAATTTGGGGTTTTAAACAAGCGAAGACTGTGGGAGGGAACATACCAAAAAGGCATGAACAAGGGGCTGCCGACGGAAGGGGTGGAGTGAGGTGACCATCGGATCCAGTATCCTCTCTCTCTGAGTGCAGCAAAGTGAGGGTCAAATCCAGGGAGTTTGAGGGATATCCTTCCTTCCTTCACACACACAGAGCCAGGGGGCAGGAATCGAACCCGCAACCAGAGGCACAAGTCCTGATTCCCACCCGATAAGCCAGTGTTTCACAACCCAGTCCTCGGGGAACACCGGACAGTCCACATTTTTGCTTTGATGTTAACCAGGCTGCTCAATGCTGCTGACCCACAGTTACCCTGAATGAGCAACCCGCCGATGTAGTGGTGCTCTGGGACCACCTGCCATTGGATCTGCTAACCACATCATGACACAGGGGGCTTCGATTTGAGGACCATGTGAGCAGCCGACAGCCAATGAGGTCCCACAGTAACAGTGAAAATAATCACAGGGACCCCAGTGTTCATTCCAGCTCGAGTCGGGCCAGGTCTCACAGAGGAGGGCGTCCTGAGCTCCCCCCCGTCTGCAGATGTCTCCATCACAGGGAGTCGTGTAGCTGCAGGCCACAGCCCGGGCGTCACCCTAAAGAGCCAGGATGAGGTGGCCCAGGAGCGGCTTCGCATAAGTAAGACCAGAGCACAGCCTTGGAGGTCAATTGGCCTTTTCTGTTCCACACCCCCACCACGTTAGTCCTGTTGGTTCCACCCCTCCCCCCGCAGAACACATACAAGCATGGACCGACAGCGCTAACAACCAATCTCCGCAAATCCAATATCACGTTTTCAATGGCGACTGCTCCACTATGATTCCTCCCGGCATCTAAAGTGCTCCGTATTGCGCCTCTGTCCATTATAATAGCAGCCTGACCTTCAAAATCTGGCTGAGGCCATCAATAAAAGAGTCAATCTACCTCCACGGTCTCCACTGAGCAAAGCAGCCGCGCCGCTTGCAAGTGGAAACCTTAAATGGGATCTCTCTCTCTCTGCCATTTACGAAATAGTGTCGCTTTCCTGACTTTCTCAGCTTTTTCCCCGCATGTTTCTTCTGGCTTTATTCTTGTTGGAAGATCCTCATCATGCCACAGTTACTCCTAAAAGCTGATTGTTACCCAAGTGTTGGGAAAATTAATGATGCACTTCAAAGGTTTGACTGGCATCTGAAAGGATGGTGGGCGGAAGGAAACATGAAAAAGTGACCTTTAAAAGATCTACCTAAACACAAATTTTATATACTACAAATCCTGTGTGTGATGGACTGGCATCACAGGCAGGGTGTGGCCTCCTAGCCTGGGCCCCCTGGGAGGGGCACCCCAGAATCCTGCCCTGTATAAGTGATTATGGAGGGATGGATGGATGATAATCATATGCAAGTTCCCCAGGGATGATAAAAGGTTTCTGATTTTCATTTCGTAAATGTTATTTTTTATTCTTTTATTCATTTTTTACAAAAATATACATTAAAAAACCTTCCAAAATCTTACAAACTTTATATAAGGCATTTAAACAGGGCTCCTAAAGGGACAGAGTATTAATTGCAATGTAATTGTAATGTACAGTAATTGTAATGTAATTGTTTTGTGTTCCCCTGCATTTGTTTTTGTGTTTCCTCGCAATAGACAGGACTGCTGCATGGCAACAACACTGTATTATGTTACATTGTCGGCGAGAGGAACGACCCATCATGCAGGCTGCGAGGTTAAAACCCTTTCTAGGGCGTTTATTGGCAATCGGGGAATCACAATAGCTGGACAAACACGTAACATCTGATACAATAACCGACAAAGGGAACAGGACGCAGACTCACTAAAATAGGGCAAGACATCAAGGAGAAAACACAAGGCAGGTGTGCATGGGCTAACGAGGGGATAGTCACATTAGGCTGATACAATGAGGATCAGGTGAGGCTGGTTAAGCCCCGCCTGAGGGAAACACTGGGAAACAGACATGTAGGACGGGGCTGATCGTGACAGTATTAAGCCGTATGATGAACACATGACAGCACTAATTCTACAGTACTGTGCAAAAGTCTTAGGCAATCAAAGGAAATAATGTTAAAATTATTTTCACGTTGGTGTAAAACTATGATTTTTTTTTCTGTCAAAGTGTCGGCTAATCACTTTCAAATCCTCTGCTGTAGTCACAACAGCATTTGCAGCTACCATCCAATACACCCATGTATTTTTTTGACACGACCACTAGCACACTGGTATTTAGGGTAATCAATACCTCACTGAGTTATTTACTAATTAACTTATTGAAATTAAGTGAGTTGGTGGTGATATTTAACAAATACATGGAATGGCTGAGACGCCCACAAGGGGGGGTTAGGGATCTGAAGCGGGGTTCATCTAGCCATCCAGCAAGGTGTCAATGAGTTTTGGGAGAAGATACTCCTAGCTATATTCCTAGGTAGTTTATATTGTGTTACTCTTAATTTGCATATGCTGTAATGTTAAATTGTGTTTTTGTTTGGAGCAAATATACACTCACTGCCCAGATAAGCAGCTTTAAACATTTCCTTTGACTGCCTAGGACATTTGCACAACACTGTATATCTGTGCAACAGCATACCAGACAGTTTAGGGTGGGGGGAACACAATGTAGTAATTTAAATACAAAGTTTCAAATTAAATATCGGTGGGTATATGTCCCCCCAAACGCCACTACTGTTAAAAGATCTGTATAATATCTAGACAGCATAACTCAATGGAGATGCTTTGGAAAAGCTGCTGAGAAGTGGGCTTTCAGACGAGATAGCTGCCACCCAAGTGACAGCTTAGCACAGACCTGGTGGTTCAAAATGGATGGATGGATAGATGGAATTCAAATTTATCTAGTCAAAATGCCAACTGCTGATATGAGAAATACATGTTTTACTAGCTGAACCTAATCTCTGATATCAGGAATTAAATTCTAACTAGTTGTCGTGTCGGCGGCAGGGTGAACGACCCATAATGCAGGCTGCGGGAGTGGAGCCCCTCACAGGGGTGTTTATTCAGGGAATACGGGGATAAACGGGAACGCAAGCCACAGGAAACCTGAACAATATCCGACAAAGGGAACACAATGCAGACTGACTATATAGGGTATGACATCAGGGAGGAAACAAAGGGCAGGTGTGCAAGGTTAACAAGGGGATTGACACATTAGGCTAGCACAACGAGGATCAGGTGAGGCTTATTAAGCCCCGCCTGAGGGAAACACTGGGAGAACAAACACGCAGGGCAGGGCTGAGCGTGACATAGCAGGACACGGGCAGACTCCGGAGACGTACGACCTGGGGAAGACACAACGAGAGGGAACAAAACGAAACCAGACCAGAAACCGGCCAACAGGACAGGACAGGACTTCAGAATCACGGGAGGACAGGGACGAAGGCAAGGCCAACAATGAACAACCAAGACTACGGGAAACCGAAGGGCACGACGGGAGAAAGACAACCAGAACAACAGAGAAGACAGTCGACAAGGGACAGGGACAACATGACCAGGGACACAAACACCAGGGAACACTGCAACAGGGTACCCAGGAGGACGGACAGAACAGGGGAACACTGAGGGGAGATGGAACTAAAGGGCAGGACTTGAGGTAGACGTGGAGGTGAGGAGGCGAAGGCAGGCACTCGAGGTCCCGGAACCTGGGGCGGCTGCTGTGGGAGCCGGTGTCTTCCGGGCTCAGGGGCTCCCCAGGCAACAGCAGTGCGGGGACCCTAGCTGAAGACCCAATCAGGGACCTTCCTCCCGGACCCATAAGGCCTACTGGCAGCGGGGCTGGAAGGTCGTGCAGACTTGACGGGAAATGTATGGATGGCGGGCCTCGCGGGAGCTGCGGGGACGGCGGGCCTCGCGGGAGCTGCGGGGACGGCGGGCCTCGCGGGAGCTGCGGGGACGGCGGGCCTCGCGGGTGATGCCTCAGAGACAGCCGGAGCAGCAGGTGTGGCGGGGACCACGGGACCTGCAGGGCGAGAGTCGGGCACAGACCTTGTCCTGGGAGGAGGCCCGCTCCTCCGGGCATGTCCCTACCTTCCCTGGTAGGAGACAGAGACTCTGGTTCTCCTCCTCCTGCTACCCTGCTGGGGTAGCGGGCCCCCCAGGGACTGGGAGTGCACCAGTTTCGGGCCTTGGACGGGGTACGGGGTCCCTGCTCCCGTGCTCAGGGTTAACCCCACAGGGTCCCATTCTAGGGCCTCCTGAAGATCCCTGTCCGGGACCCCCTCCTCTAGGCAGGGGCCTAGCAGAGGGCCCGGTCCCAGGTGAGTAGGCACGCTGGGCCAGGATTGGTGTGGCTGTAGGCGAGGTAGGAGCGGAGGTGAGGAGCTGGGCGATGCGGAGGGCTCAGGAGAGGAGCCGTGCGATGCAGAGGGCTCAGGAGAGGAGCCGGGCGCCAAGGAAAACCCGAGGTAGGACCTAGGCGTCCTACCCGGGTACGCACCAGATGCAGTTGCGCACCCACCTGGGCTGGGTCGAAGCGTTGAGGTGCACTCCTTGGTATCGTTCTGGTGCACGGACTGGACGTCGGAGAGCGTGCTGGGCGCAGACCGGATGTCGGAGAGTGCGCAGGGGGCGGACTGGACGACAGGGAGCTCACCAGGCATGGACAACGTCTCAGGGAGCGCAGACGCCCTCTCCGGAAGCATTCCGGGAGCGGACGGGACCTCGAGGAGCATGCTGGTCGCGTCGAGTGACACCTTGGGGAGTGCACTGGCCGCATCAGGTGCGGCGGTGCCAGAACCTGGCCCGGCCTGGAGCGTGGCGGCACCCTCATCCATACCTGCCTGGTGCAAACTAGGCGCAGATGGGAAATCGGGGAGCACACTGGGCGCAAACGGGACGTCGGGGAGCGAACTGGGCGCAGACGAGAGTTCAAGAAGCCTGCCGGGCGCAGACAAGAGTTCAGGAAACCCGCCGGGCGACGCCTCTGGGAGCGGACCGGGCGCTTTGGGCATCACCATAGCAGGTACCCCGGGGGCGGCTGGGACTGGCCTCAGAGCGGTGTCTACAGACTACGGACAGAGAAACTCAGGAGCAGGAAACACTGGAGTAGGATCAGGAACAGGAGGCGCCAAAACAGGAACTGGCAACACCAGAGCAGGAGGTGCCGCAGCGTCATCTTCCGGACTGGACAGGGGCACGGCGGCGTCTTCTCCCGGAGCCGTCGGGGGCACAGCAGCTTCTTCTCCCGGACTGGACGGGGGCGCGGCGGCTTCTCCCGGACTGGATGGGGGCACAGCGGCGTCTTCTCCCGGATCCGTCGGGGGCGCGGCGGCGTCATCACCCCGACTGGACGGGGGCGTGGCGGCACCGTTTCAGGGGAGACTTCTCCGCTGGCAGACCAGGTCCCTCATCATCCCCCGGACTTCTTCCCATACTGAGAGTGACGAGTCCAGGGTGATGATCTCAAAAGCCCGCTGCAGGGCGTCCAGGGACTGGGAGGCTTTGCGATCCTCGCGCAATGCTGGGTCTACCGCCAACCTCCACCACAGCTCCTGCAGGGTGAATAATTCCCTTGCCCAGGTTAGCGGAGAGGCAGTTACCTCAGGGACTCGGACCGCCGCCGGACCATCCGGGAACGGAGGTACCGTAGGGAGATGCGGGGAAGCGAGAACCGGGTCCGGAGAGGCTGCCACTCAGCTCTGGCCCGGGAGAGGGTCCCCCAGAAACACAGTGGAGCATACGGAAATCACTGGGGAGAAGCCGAAGCACCGTGAAGGGAAAGCCCCAGCTCGGGTCGGCGGCCGCTCCTGTTGTGGCCTGTCCTCGGCTCTCCGGACTTCCTCCTCCAGCTGTATGAGGCGGTGCTCCAGCTGCATTATCTGCTCCGCAGGAGCTCCCGGGGCAATCGTCAGTATACTGTCCCCCAGCTGATCAATCTTCTGAATAAGCGGGTGCTCCTCCCTGAGGGTGAGGTTCTGGAGCAGCTTCTCAAACCTCGGCCAAAGGTGAGCTGACATGGGTGGTGCCGGATTACAGCCGCTGGGTCGCTTGTTCAGGTTGGATATTCTGTCGTGTCGGCAGCGAGATGAACGACCCATAATGCAGGCTGCGGGAGTGGAGCCCCTCACGGGGGTGTTTATTCGGGGAATACGGGGATAAACGGGAACACAAGCCATGGGAAACATGAACAATATCTGACAAAGGGAACACAATGCAGACTAACTATATAGGGTAGGACATCACGGAGGAAACACAGGGCAGGTGTGCAAGGCTAACAAGGGGATTGACACATTAGGCTAGCACAACGAGGATTAGGTGAGGCTGATTAAGCCCTGCCTGAGGGAAACACTGGGAGAACAAACATGCAGGGTGGGGCAGAGCGTGACATTATAATTCCATTTTAATTATAGTTAGCTACAACTGAATTCCAAATACCAGAAATTGGTATTTTACCTTGTTACAATTGAATCATAACTAGTTACAATTGAATTCCTGATGTCAGAAATTACCATTTAACTAATTCAAATTCAAACTCCCATGAATCTATGAGATACACGTTTCTAATCTCACTAGCTAAAATATAATTCCTGATATGAAGAAATTCTACCTAGTTAGAATAGAATTTGTGAGAATTTGTTAGAATTTGTCCCTTAGAAATGAATTAAAGCTAAAATGGGCTGCCAAACTTCTACTGCATCACCATTACCTATTTATGCCATAAACAGCCCCACTTTGAGACAAGTGGTGTACAATTAATAGCTTCTAGACCCAAAATGATCAGTCGGCTCTTTGACTATTTTACAAAGCTGCTGTATGATCAATTACTTCCATCGTTCCATCAAAACAAGTTCTGGGCAAGGAATGATATCTTCAAAGCATCATTAGAAGGGTACAGGGGACTTCACTGTGCAGACTAGTCACAGAGGCTTTTCAAGTAGCATTTTGCAGTACAGGGTCCATTCGAGCATTTTGTCAAATAACCATCTGTGACCCCCCCCCCCCCCTTCCTTGGCTACTGTTGGTCAGAACCACCTGATATTTACAAGCAGTCAAGTCTGCAATCAAGAAGTGGGCGAGTCCTCATTTCTTCAGAAAGATGGAAATTACAGGGCAGAACAAGTAAATCAGAGTTTAGCATCATTCATAATGTCTCTTGTTCCACAGCTTGGAAGAGATGGAATCAGGTTCATTGCCCACAGGTGACTGCATGCACCTGTGTAAAATCCTTACCCCCTCCCACTGAGCTGTAAATAGCTGCTGCCCCCTGCACTCGAGTTCAACATTATCATCTGCAGTTTGCATCCCTTTGTGTGGGGGACAATGACACTGGCCAAATAAGTTTCTCTAGATACAAAACACCAAAACATTTGGCTCTTTTCACAGGTGTGGGAAACCCATTTTCATAATTGTTCTGCATTAAGTCTGTTTTATGAAAGTAATGTAAAAAAAGGGGGGAGGCAAGGGGGGAGGCAAGGAAAATTGATTGGATTGTCTCAACCTGGGTTGCAGAATGAATAGGTAGGTCATGGGTTTTTAGCTGTTATGTCATCCCAAACTGGCAGCCCACAGGAGGACGTGGGCGAGCGCACCTTCACTCTGAGCACCCCGGGCCATTTCCCGCCCAAGCGACGGCTTCTGCTAGTGACGAGATCCATGCCGCCGCATTGCAATCTGACCTTTCAGCGTTACTTCATGAAGGTTTTGTGTCAGCTGTTAAATGGGAGAATGTCTGGAAGATGCTGCAACAGATTTAAAAGAAAAAAAAATGACTTTGAAATGCTTGAGTCAGAAATGAATACTTCTTGCGTTGCGCCTGAATACGAATTTGTTCTACTGCACCACATGCTAAACTTCAGGGCCTTTTTTTTTTGTGTGTGTAAGTGGGACGTGAAAGACAAGAGGAAATAGCAGACGTGAGGTGATAGAGAGCACATCTAAACCTCTGAGGGGATACCTCTGAGGAGATACCCCCGTGCCTCCAGCAGGGCGGCAGCACTCTCTGAGATGGGTCCTTATTTGAGCATCATCATTTTAGTTTTTAGTTATTCACTTTACATGTGAATAAAGAAAAGATACTTGTGTGTGGGGAGTCCATCCCCAACCTGGCTGGGATGCCAGTCTGTTAGCGGGCATATATGCTCCTGGGCAAAAAAATTAAAAACAGGCCAGACCTTAATTGCACAACATTAAGCTTTGGCCTTTTTGCTCCCAGGAGTGTATGTACACCAGTGCCGATTGCTCTAAGACCACAAGGGAAGTGCCGCTTCCTCAAATATGTCAGAAAATAAATGTTTAGATATATCGTATTGATATTGCTTTTAGTAAAACTTAATGACGAGCTCATTCAGAATCAACTATTTATCGTAGATTGTCTGACTCGATTTTCTTCTCATACATTTCCATGGCAGCACAGTGCATTAAACCCTTCGCTTCAATGGGCTTCTATGGCACGACACAGAATAGCTTTTTTTCCACTGCAGAGAAGCTAGACACTTATTGGATAAATCAAGCTCAGCTTCTCTGGGAGTGAATTGGGTGGGCGGGCCAGCATGCTGGGCTGATGCAGGATGATTGGAGGAACTGTCTAAAGGGCGGAACCCCTTTTGATAGACAGTAACTTTAAATATACACTGGAACTGGAGCGACTTCGAGCTCAGTCCCATGCGGATTTGCAAGTGAAGTCCTGAGACAATCTGCTGCACATGGTGTGTTATTTGCTGGTAATATAAACACATACATAAATCATTCTTTAAATAAGAAAAATACATAATTATAGCATTCTCCTTGTTTCAGCTTTGTAAAGTTTGTTTGTTTGTTCATTCGTATAATATAATATTCATATCATTTTATAATGCAGGCCTAATATGAGCTTCCCCTGTTTGAAAGACTAGCAGCCGCCACTGAGGTACACACACAGTAATGTTCTATGGCAGTGGCAACAGGTGAAAAATATTCTAGGTGGGGCTGTTTGTGCCATATTCAGTCAGTTTCAGCAACCATCCCAATGCAATTTAACACAAACTGTAGGGTACCTGTACTCTGTGAAATAGTAATTATTTAATTGGTATTAAGATGAGCAGATTAATAAGCAAGAAAAAAAGTTCATTTCAAAAAGTTCATTTCATTTCAAAAAGTTCATCATTACTTGGCTCGCAAAATACCTGCATTTCAAAAATTCTACCTAGAAACATATCCTGAAGGCCATTCTTATTCTTTCAAGTTAGGCACATTGACCGCTATGTATGACAGAGGTAACATTAACCGGGGACCAGCAGCCAACTTGAGACACAGCAGGCTGTCAGCTCAGCATCACGGACATCTAGAGAGGAAAGCACAAAGAAACTGAGACAGTCCCTTCAGCTAAATGAAAGCTGCAGATCCAGGGATGAAAAAAATCGATCAGCAATTTACATTTAGTCAGTTTTATTCTGCTTTAGTGTTACCCATGACGTTTGAAAAACCAGATAATTAACGATATACTGATAATGGCCATTTTGCTTTCAATGTGTATGGGTCACATCTAATAATATCTATTTTCTCTTTATATCATTTAGTTATTTATTTTGCTTTTATATAATGTTTTATATCATATTATTTCGCATCCTGTATGCAGTGTACTGAATTTGGTTGTGCGGCGATGGCAATGCAAGGCAATTGTGCAATACTATTGCAACCCTCTCAGTGCAGCCCAGAAAATGCCAGGTTTACCTGGGCCATGCGACGGCCCAAGCATCTGTTTGGGGTGATAAAACAGTCATCATTTAGGCATCAGATTTGAGGACACTGAGGCTACATTACAGGCTACGTATCCTGCTGTGTCCATATCTTGTGTCAGCAGTTAGTTTGCTCTGCTGCACTGATTGGCTGATTTTTCCACCACCCCAGAAGAGACATTGAGAGAGTTGGGATGCCCATGAACAGAGGTGGATTGCTCAGGTCCAGAAAGTAAAAATCCAGACCAAGATTTTGTTTCAATCAACCAGTTGAGTGTAAAGAGTCAAAGTCTCGGGGTACTAAACTGGTTGGTTGAAACAATATCTTGGTCTGGATTTTTACTTTCTGGACCTGAACTATCTACTTCTGAACATGAAGATAATTTCTTCCCGACATAATGACTTATATTTTATATATTGCACTTTATTTTCCTTTTTTTCCCACACGTGCTTAAAATAGGAAATTAATCTTTATTACAATCAAAGGCCACTTTCCACCAAGAAGGTTGGTGCCCTAGCGCCCCCTTTTGGCTGGCCGTGAGTACTCTATGAGCAATTTAGACATGCTCATTAGCCAAAACTTCATGAGCCTTTGGGCTGCATGAGAATTCATTTGTTGGTGTATTTGTTTGCACAGAATTTTCATTAAAGACAAATACTGACAGGGTAACATAACAAAGGGGACATATATGTAAAATATATTAATATCCTGATGACTACTGGAACATATGTGGGAGACATGACAATTTATGCTAATGCCAACACATTTATCATCAGAGCCTCCACTTCCCTGGGTAATCATGTGGGCTCGGTTCGTAACTCGCATATTATTGATTTGCATCAATTATGGTGCCAGAAGTCCCTGCTGAAGTGCCCCTTGAGCAAGACACTTAACCTGAATTGTTTCAGTAAAACACCCATCTATACAAATTAATTGAAACTGTAAGACATTTTGGAGACACGCATCAGCTCATCAACCAAATGTAAAATTAAGCAGTTAGGCCTTTTGCGAAGAACAAAGAGGACAGGTATTATCTGGTCACTGTGATTGAATTGATAAAGTTAGGTGCCAGTTTGTTTCAACCTTGTGTGACAATTAAATTATATTAGAGGATCGATCACTCCGGCCTTTTAAAACAAATGATTTGTCTAATTGTGACAAGGGCTGTACAATTAGCGATCAACACGTATTTAAGTGAAGTATCCTTAAAAGCACCTTCATCAAGAACATCTAGTGATCCAGTCCAGTGACCACCTGATTTTCCACACTTTGGTTAATATTGATGACTTCTCATCCATATGGCAGTGATGACAGTGCCCCCGACATGAGGAATCACACATACTGTAAGCATCTTGTAAAAAATGGTTTTCCATCACCAGTGACCACCCACCCCACCAGCAGCAGCCCTGCTGAATCATTTCAGCTGACAGCTTCCTGGGCTTAGTGCGAAAAGCTTATTAATGAAAAGATATTTCTGCTACACACGCTCACACATCCATCACGCGGCCCAAGCACTCATCTGATGACTGTACATGGCTTTGCTGGTCACTGGGTTCAACTGGGATCATTGGACGCTTGTGGCCAGACATTAATTGAGGAAAACGAGTGTGGGAATTGGCGCGGGGTGTCAAAGGGCGGTCGCTGGCGAGGCTAGAGGGAGACTCAAACATATTACCTAATGGCTGGCTGAGGTGCACTGACAGGCACACTCGTCACTTGTAAAGATGTACACCATCTAGTCAGCTCTCTTGGATTCTCTCTAGTGGTAAATACGGAAAGTGGTTAAAGGGTGGGCCTTGAGTGAAGCTCATCACCTCAGTTTTTTAAACAGGCTTGGATATGCACAGTATGGAGATGAGCAGCGCGAAACTCAGATAAAGTTAAGGGTGTTCGCTTAGTTCGGGCAGTGAAGGAGGTGAGGACAGGTGTAGGGATGGACAAAAAAGGGTTTTATTCAAGGCAGGAAAGGGTGAAGGACAAAAGATCAGAAGCACTAAAATACAAAGGACTAACAAGGGAGTAAGATGAGAGGCAGCTGGAGTGAATCACAGAAGGACAGGAATGAGAGGTGAGACACGGAACAGGTGCGGCTCGTTAGAGCCACACTAGGAAGCAAACAGAAGGGGCAGGAAGCCAGGGCGTGGCAGTAACATCAGTCATTAAATGTAAGAGAGGAAGGTCTGATTATTATTATTTTTATTATTACTACTACTACAACATAATTATAACTCCCAAGACTAAACAATTCACATTCAATGTAATTAGTGAAAGTTTAAAAGGAAAAGAAAAAAAATGTATTATAAAAAAATTATAGGCCCACCCATAAATGGTTGCAAGTGGAAAACTTCAATGAGCCCATTTGTTCTCATCTTCACTGTCAGTGTCCTTTGGAAAAGCTCTGGCCCAGCTGAGCATAAGAAAATTCTGTATCTTTAGGGTGGATTTTGAGAAAAGCGTGCACTGTGGGATGGAGGAAATCCACCGAGGGTGACCTAAAAAAGCCACTGTAAACTTCATAACAGGCCCACACGCTGCTGTCATAAGGGCCCGGTTTTTCAAAAGGTTTAATCTGGATAAAATTGATCCGGATTTAGTAATCCTTTTTTTTGTGATCTGTGATCACGTAATCCAGCTTACTTTTGAGCCAG
>JAODKL010000135.1:24926370-24946691 GCA_026780765.1 Petrocephalus schoutedeni
TTGAAAAACCCATTTTCAAGATTTGATCCAATCCGTTATCCAAAATCCTAGTGGATTACTTTTGAAAAACTGGGCCAAGAAGATTAATCAGCCAAATAGCAAAGCCACTTCATTAAAGCGATTATTTTCCAGGCTTCCATGCAAGACATGGTGATTGGAACCCTCCACCGCCATGAGAACTGGTGTAAAATGGCCTGTTAGAGGATTTTATCTAGTTTTATTAAGCTTATTCTAAAATGTTAATGTGGGATTCCGACACAGCCAATCACGTACCAGTGCTGGCTAGCACAGCTGCTCAAAACGTACCAATAAAGGGTACTTTAGTAAAGATGGTCCATGTCAAAACTTTTGTTTGTTGTGTGAGTTCCTGACTACATTTTCCTTTCACCATCATAATCTGGATGGCTGCCATTTGCAGAGTGTTCCCATTGATACAAAGTGCTACACAGGACACCAAGTCAGAGTTTTCACTCAAGAGGACCAGAACATTTTCATTCATTTTATTTAGCTGATGCTATTGTTCAAAGCAACATAAAAGTGAGGCAAAGAGAACATTACAAACATGTTTGTGCACAAAAGATTATTCGCATTCCCCAGTTGATGATAAAAACATAGGAGGACTTGGCTTCTGAGCATCTGAAGAAATGCTCACAGGAGTGATCTGGCTGCTACACAGGTTTCATGGTACTTTCTTGGGAAGATCAGTCAGTATTAAGGATGGAATCCATGAGAGAAGCTAGGCTTCTTCTAGAAGGGGCCTAGTGAGTGGGTAGGATCTTGCAAAAGGGCTGCTCTGTTTCTTTGAGTTTGTGTCCTGTGATGAACTGGCATCCCGTCCAGGGCGTCCCCTGCCCTGTGTCCTGTGATGGACAGGCATCCCATCCAGGGTGTCCCCTGCCTTGTGCCCTGTGATGGACTGGCATCCCGTCCAGGGTGTCCCCTGCCCTGTGTCCTGTGATGGACAGGCATCCCATCCAGGGCGTCCCCTGCCCTGTGCCCTATGAGGGACTGGCATCCCGTCCAGGGTGTCCCCTGCCTCGTTCCCTGTGATGGACAGGCATCCCATGCAGGGTGGCTCCTACCCTGTGCCTCCTGAGATCCTATATAAGGTAAGTGGTTATGGAAAATTGCAATATGAATATTTTTCAGTTAACATTATTATTGCTGTTGTTGTTGTTGTTATTTTAAGAATTCTATACCGATTAATGTTTCTGTCAATATCCATTGCCATTTTATCTTAATCTCAGTATCTGCACCTCTAACATTAGCACTGGCACCCCTCTCGGCACACTCACAAGCAGAGGATTCTGTGTCGGGTGCTGATCAAGGGCAGCACTCTGGTGAATCTTCAGTCCTGGGTGACTTCCCGCTCACTGGCACTCCCCTCGTTAAACCCTATTTAATGAAAAGTCTGCCTCATTCCGCCCACATATCAACAAGACATTTAAACACAACATGGATGTCATAATTCTTAAAGGAAAACATAATAAAGAAATATTATGATGTGACCCACCTCGTTATAACTGCTACAATATGTTTGTTGTATTTGCTAATGGCTTCCATTTGTTATTCCTCTTCCTGACCCAACTCTCCCTGGTCTATTTCCATCACAATATTAATTATATAATAAAAACGTCAGTTATGTCCTGTTACTCTCCAGGGCTGAATGCACGAGTGGTCAGAGATCATAAACCATTTAAAGTTGTATGAGTAGTGGAAACCCTCAAATAAGGTAATTAAAGCTATGTTTCACTGGGATAATAAAAATATATTAAACTGGAGACACACTGATCAAATTTTCATACGTACTTTTGAGTTTTTGTAGAAATGCAGTGAGTCATGCCCTCTGCTTTTGAGAGTGCATGAACAAAGAATGAAGCTCTGAAGGTAATTTTTAGCAGGCCCTTTGTGTAAGTATATGCGTGGTCACCATGAAAATTCGAAAGAACAATGTAGGTGTGAGTCCATTCAGCCAGCGCCAGCTCGTTCCCACTCTGTTTCGCCTGAATATTAGGCACGCCTGTTGCTCATCAACCTGGTTAATTCGCAGGGATTAAATCCACCTGATGTATCATGTCTCTGCATTGTGGAGTATTAAGTTTCTGACCAGACTGACGCGTTTGTTTTTGTGATCGGGTTCTCATGTTTGACTATATGCCGGTTTCACCCATTTTCATGCTTTTCCTCTTGCGTTTTGGATTTGGTCGATCGCCCTGCATCACACTTCTTAACTTTGTGGCTCGGTCCGTGTTTGTCCTACGGATCTGGATTCAGTTGACTTTGTTTGCTTCACTGGGTTCCTGACTCTCCACCCATTTCACGGACTACAGTTTTGGACAGAAGCTTGGAGCTCCTGAACTTGGACGCTCTCCCTGTCCAGTCACTGCAGCAGCCTGTTTGTGTAAGTAGACCCAGGAGGACTGGCGATGAACCTCGAAAACAACGTCGATCCTACGCCTCGCCAGCCCGCTTCCTTTCAGCCTCTGGTGGCTGGAGTATCTGAGGGCTCGGTGGCCTGGCTGGGCTAAATGCACTGGATGAGATGTTTGGGGAGATTTTAGCAGAAGGTCAAATATTTTCCTATGTCCCACTCAAAATAATTAACCATAATTCTCAATTTAGTGCCCCTGCTGAAAAGGACAAAAGGCCTCATGGGTAATGGCTAGAATAGCAAGGTGAGGTTAAAACATGTTCGAACCATAATTGCATTATCACAATAAACAACAAAATATAGACAAGGGAGATTATTCTTTGTGGTTGCGACCTGCAAACTAAACTAAACAACGTAACAGCAGAAACTGAGTCTTTGTAGATAGAAACCATCTTTTATTTGAAATCAATTTCAAATTAACAAACATCCATTATGTACTGTACTTGGAGTGTCACATTAAGAAGGTTTTTGGATTGCTGCATTGTTTGCTAATTATTATTAGCAGGAGTATATGCAAAGTCACCTCTGAGATATTCAAAGGAGGAAAAACACTTTACTTGAGGGGACACAAATAATGTGGTCTTGTGCCATTAATTATCTATCACAAATTGATGTTATGTTAGTTCATCATTAATGAACTGTCACATCTTTTATCTCAAGTAAGTACTATATTTGTTACTATATCTGTAAATTCTGCAAACCTGAACTACTGAAGGAAGTACTGTAGGAAAAAATCAATAACGCGTGTAAAATGCTGATCTTTCATCCAATTTACAATATTTGTTTCTATATATGTCAATTCTGTGAACCTTTGTGAACAACTGAAGGAACTACCAAAGGTACAAGTAATGAACAACACAAGTGAAGTACTGACCTCAAGTATGTTCATCATTAAAGAATCTCAACAAATCTCAACTGCATTTGTTTATGATTTGTACTTCAGTAGTAACTTGAGTCATCAGTTACTTGAGTTACTACTAAGTATTTGTGTCCCTTTAAGTGAAGTGCTGCCCAAGAAAGGTAAGCAGTAGATTTTCGTGCTGCCACTGACCACTCCCATTCTGCTAAGGGAGACTTCATGCTGTCCACTGCATCGCTTTAAGAGAATTGGATCTGAGAATCACATGCCGTGTTTACCAGATACACATTTACATTCCTATGAAAATACTGTAAATGAGGACGGGCCTAAAAAAGAGACGTGCATTGTGGGGGTGCTCGCATAATGCACACTGATGTATGAAAGGGTGGCTGTCCTTAATTTGCTACTGCATAATTTATATTTTTGAGTTTTAAGCCTCTAAATCAGGCTCCTGGGATTATGTAAGCATGAATATGACAGATTGAGAAAATGACATCTACATAAAAGGTTCCTGTTGTATATGCAACATTTAATTAATTAAGGACTTCTCATTTTTTTTTATTATTTTTAAAAACGTTTACATATGACTGTTATTCACTCTCCATATTTTTATTTAATAGTCATTTTCTGCCTAGGATGGGAGATAATGGGATGGAGATTTTTATACTTTCAAATACATAATTTATAATGAAGCCATTTAAAATTATTTATAATATGGATTTTATTCAGTCTTTCTCAGCCACTTGTTGTCTAAATTCGCTGCCATGTAAAGTGTGTTACCTTCATCATGCCCCCTTCAAATTTAAAACACAAGGCTGCAACTGACCAAGGGTGTGTTTCCCGAAAGCTTCACAACGCTAAGTAAGGGAGATAGCTATAATATTTTGTTCCTTTTAGTCTGCACCTCTGACCTCTTTTAAGGAATTGCATTCAAAATTTGATACCTATTTGCATGTGTCTATTAAACGACACCAGCTTTATCTCCATTCCACAAACAGACAGTGAATGGTTTAGCCTCAAACACATGGAGTGAAATGTTAAAATTTACCCCATAGTCTGGTAGTTGCAACATAGCTCTGGGTTAAGTATACCATAAATGATGTCAAAAAATTCAGTCATTCAGTTTTTTTGTTGTTCCACAGAATTTGTGGGTATGCATGCATATGTGTCCAATTGGCTTACTCTGTACATGGTTTCTGTTTTATCTATCTACTTGGTATTGTTAGTTAAGGAGCTGTGGTTCATCCTTTTTGTCAGATTACCAATCTACTCCTTTTTCCCTCCAAGCAGACACGTGCAGAGGGGTGGGGGGGGGGGGGGGGTTGGTGCAGGGGGCTTGAGCACCTGCCCCTTTCCTCTTGGGTACCCCAAGTGCCCTTTTCTTGAGGTGTTTTATTATTTTTTTTAATGTGTGTGCGTGTGGAGTCCCGCCAGTGCCGCTCAACAATAACTATTAATCACAATTTTGCTAAATAAAAGGATGTGGCTTGCATCAGTCACATGATGACCATTAACCAATGCTCGCCCTTGATGGCAGAGCGCGCTGGTTACTAGCCGGGAAGGAGCCCGCAAAGAGCACGCGCATTTTTTGCCGGCTGGGAGGTGCGGAGCTGTAGGGGAAAGCGAAACACACAAATTAATTGGGAGACGCAGACTGATGCATCAAAAACCTGTAATTAGGGTGTACAGCGTACGCTATAGTCTATAGCACACAGGAGAATTAGGTTATTATGTACACGTTGTTAAGTTGTCTTGTGGCAACTGATGGATTGAAACAAATGAGCATGCTGTGGGTGCACAGTGTGCAACAGCAAAACAAAATATTACCTATTCCTTTATTAACTGCACAAGTAGTGGTGGTCATTAACTGCTAGCTAGCTGGGTAAGGGTGTCATGGGTCTGTAACTCTGTCCACCATTTTAGGGAACATATCTCATTTTAAAGTAAGTTATAGGGCTTTTCCCCACCCTTTCTGGAGGGCTAGTATTTCACTAATCTAATATGCATAACCACATATTTATGGATTATTATAATTACGATATTAAAAAAGACCCTGTATTTTAAAGAAAATACATTAAGAAACAGGCTATATTAGATTTATATTTCAAATATGACAGAATGCTGATTTTACAGCAGCAAAATTATTGTATCGCTACAGTTTAAACATTTAAATAAGTGATATAGTAAGATGCGATTCCATATTAGATTCTTGATGAATGTGGGTTGTTGTTATTCAGCCTGGTTCTATGTGCCCCTTTTTAACTTTGAGCAGCCGCCCCTTCAAACATCTCTGCACGGCCCTGCCTCCAAGAGTAGTGTCGTCCCTATAGATTGACGTGATCACTTTCGGGGTGATGGGGAATGGGCTGGCGATTGCTGAGTGCTACGGAAGGTAAGAAGCACAGGTGTCTCAGCCTAGTGTGTGTGAATGAACAGAGACGGGCTCGTCCATGTGCCACCTCCCCTCACCGTGGGAGGAGGTTAACAGTCGTGCTAGAGCAGGTGGAGCCTCTCCAGGCTCGTTGACGGTCGGCCCACTCGCGACACTGCTTGCCCGTTTCAAAAACTCCCTACTCTGTCCTTTTCAATACCCCTCCGCACTGTGATAGCACAAAGTCAAGTGGACCCCTCTACCAGCCTTTACGTCGGCTGCACAGAGCCTACGCAAAGTGCCAAAGAATACTTCTCGGTTATAAAATGGCTTTTGCTACAGAAGATAATACCAGCACGAAGCTCCTCTCTGATCTCTTACATTCACATTGTAAAATGTGGATGGGATTTTGGTTACCTGGGGACTACTTAGCTTTTTCAAAGGTCAAGCCTCATTAACACTCTTCTCCATTACAGCATGATATCAAATAAATCAAATCATATATTGCCCGTAGTCTTAGTCCCAAAACCGAACATCTCAGAGGTTTCGTGTGGATTCCCCTCAATAACAAGACAAAGTAAGATGCATATGCTATGTCATTCATCCATGAGATCTTGGAATGATTCAGGGGTTCCACCATTTTCAGCACCTTTGATCTACAAACAGCATATTGTCATATATCTTTGGAGCCAGGACAAAGAGAATTGATTGCATTTACCGCCATGCAGAGACAATTCCCATTTAAAGCCATGTCGTTTAGATTGAACAAGGCCTCAGTCATGTTCCAACTACAGATGGAGATGCCGTTAGCTGGACTGTGTAATTTCTGAGTGCTACTGTTTCATATATTGACAAAATTTGTTGTTTCACCTTTCAAGAAATAACATATGAAAGGTGATTAATTATTATTGTTGACGCGCCACAGCACACAACAATGAAATGTGTCCTCTGCATTTAACCCATGTGACATTGTGACACAGCAGGGGGCAACTACTTGAGTGCCCAGGGAGCAGTACGTGTGGGTTAGGGACTCGAACCAGCAATCGTTTGATTACATAGTTGTGTCCCTAACTATTACACCACCTGCCTGTACCACCAAGAATTGTTTGACGAACTTCATGGTGAACTTGAAGAAAATCTTTAAGCAGCCTTCTTACGAGTTCCTGAGCCAAATCATGTCTGGTGAAGGCATCATGGCTGATCCAGGATGACCCCACCACACAGAATCTGAAGGAACTCCAAAGGCTCTTGGGTATAGTTGGTTGGTAGCACAAGTTTATTGTGGACCTCTCTGTTTTATCAGCTACACCTGAAGGATACATTGTGGCAGTTGTCTGAGGCCTACCAACAAAATTTTGTTAAACTGTTGAATAACATCTTGTTTTAGAGCATCTTAACATCTTCTGACTAATCAACCTCCACCCTAATGCAGAGAGCTACCATCACAAAAATCTAAGAAAGAAAGAAAGTCCCTCTTACTGGATTTTCCCATTCTGGCCTCGGAGGGCCAGTTTGCAACACATTTTGCAGGTCCCTCAGACTTCCTTACAGGGTCGCCTCCAGCTCTCGGTAACAGGGTGGGCCAGGAAGATTTTTTGTGGGGGCAATTACATATAAAAAAATACACTTCCCCCTCTTGGCTGGGTGGGCCAGCCTTGTGATTGGGGGGGGGGGGGCTGCTTTCTTACTAAACTTGGTTATTTGCTGATTAAGATGTTTCAGCAAGGAAATCTGTTTCAGCAAGGAAATCTGCACCCTGTGTTGGTTCTGACCCTCCAGGGCCAGGATTGGGGAACCCTGTCCTTTTGCCGCCCCTCACAGTTATCTTTGGCTGAAGAAAACTATTCCTCTTGAGAAAAACAATTTTCACCGCCATTTGGAAATGTTGAGAGGACTTGATTTGTAGTATTTATTGATCATGCTACTCTCACTTGGCCAGGTTCATAAGTTGGACCATCTAATTGCAAACTTTCAAGATCTCTTATCAATAGACTGTTTAACTGTAGTACCTGACACTTTAACTTAAGCACCCCTTACCAAGTAACAGAGGCTACACAGCTACAGAGATTTCAAATCTAGCCATGTCATTTCTTGAGATCCATGTCACCCAATTTGACAGTGTCTATGGTATATGCAGGAGATTCAGAAACTCAGGAGTTGGGGTCAGTGAGTTGGTGCTCAGTGGGCCAAATTCACCTTATTTCTGGATGTAATGTATTGTCAGATACAAACATAAAGATGGTTACCGTCAAACAACAGGATGTGCCACAATCCATAATGACAACAATTCACCCCCACTACCATGATAATCCTCTAGAACAGTGTTTCCCAACCCAGTCATTGGGGAACACCAGATAGTCCACGTTTTTGCTCCCTCCCAGCCCCCAGCCACTCAGGAACACCGAATACCTGGTACAGGTGCGCTGGGAACTGAGAGGAAGCAAAAACGTGGACTGTCCAGTGTTCCCCGAGGACTGGGTTGGGAAACACTAAGCTAGAATGACATCTCTGAAGATTAAAGACATGCGGTACATTTTAGATGTGCAGCAGCACACTTGAAGGTCTGAACAGAACTGCACTTTCTTTGCACCACAAGTGGAAACGGAAGTACCTGGGGGAAAGCTAGACACAACACAGGGAACATGCAAACTCCAAACACATATCAGAACAAAGATCTGAACCTCAGGTCGGGGGGGTGAGAGGTCACAATGCCAAACCCTAATTTGGATGACATCCACTTCATAAACACAAAAGAAATAAACCGCATATTACACCAACAAGTGCGGCCAGCACATTTCCATGTGGTTTAATTGCAGTATGGCTCCCCATATAAAAAAAACGAATAGCCTTCATAGTGGGAGTGGTGCTGGTCTAAGTCCCACGAGAGCCCCTGCTGAAATTAATGGCTCATTTAACCTAAACTGTTACCAGTCAAATGTTGCTACATAAATGGATAAACCTGGTAATTTGTCTTTGAAAAAAAATGTTAATTCTGTAATTAAACTTTAAACCATAACATCTAGCCACCTTGCCATTGTAGAGCATTCTGGGGAGAGCACCACAAATGGGCAGCCGTTCTCGGCTTCCCGAAGGGATAAAGGATAATTAGTCTTCTTAGGGGATTTCCACCTGCTGGTGGCTTTGATCTCGAGAATGAGCGCATTTGACAACAGCCTATAATTCATGTTAAATATGGCTCTCTGGTTACAATGGAAGGATAACAGCGTGACCTAATTGGCAGCTGACAGACCTGACTCCCAGCATCTCCAATGCCCTCACCTGCTGTGAATGATCAAGCCGAGGGGCTTCGGGGGTCAGCCTTGGACCACTGGATGTTTGAAGGATGCTGTCAGGTCCATTAAGAGTGACACCCCTGATGGCGCCACGGCTGACGGTAATGCACAGGTAATGAAATGCAAACACTCTGCTTCCCCAAACATTTCCCGCGTTTCACAGGGCCTCCGAGGAGGTCTTCGCCTTTTGAATTTCAAACGTTCTGAAATTATACTGAGCGAGCACTGAAGCCAAGGACTGGAAATCTAAAGAAGACGACATTTACGCTCTCATATGATCATGTACGCCTTTGCCACACACAGATACACACAGACAGGCAAAGGGAAACTTTCAGGGGTCCTCAGAGACACACTGTCTGCATCCAACAACTGGCAAGCAGGACTGCCCCACTCTCCTTCATGTGTAATCTCAGGATAACCAGGGCAATCCCAAAGGATTATGGGAGTGCAGGACTGGAACTCTTAGGAATGCAGAAATCTGTTAGGGGGAGGCAAGAATGGATCTGGTACAGTCATTCTCTCCTCCTCCTCTTAGAGAGGGAGGGGTCTGGATCAAAACAGAGGTGTTTAAAGGCCAAGCCTACATCAGGCTTAATTATCATTTATAAAAGAGACAGAGGTCATTGGATGCTCTTATGCTGTAAATATAGTTGTACCGTATATAAGTACTTTAAGGTACAATTAAATGTTACATAGTTTCTGCATGCACCATAGTCTAATGGTTTTATCATTGCTTTTAAGAAAAGGAAAAGACGTCTGTAGTGTGATTTTTAGCATATTTAGTTGATTCTGCTTTTAGTGGCAACGGGTTGTCAGCTGAGCTGTCAGGCACGATTGGTCATTATTGGATCATTTAACAAGTAGCCACTACTTCACACAATGTTGTCTGAACGCTTAATCATCAAGTCATTTTTTTCACCTCATGACAAAGCTGACTACATAGTTCGCAAGACAAAACGTTTCAGCCACTCACATATGTCTCCGCTGTCAAAAGTTCTTCACCGTAATTTAACTCCCTATACACCTCACATTGTTTTGTGATTTACTGTGATTTAACTTCCTATACACCTCACACTGTTCTGTGATTTACTGTGATTTAGCTCGTTGTAAACCTCACACTATTCTGTGATTTACTGTGATTTGGCTTCTTATAAACATCACACTGTTCTGTGATCTACTGTGATTTTGCTCCTTATAGGCCTCACGCAGTTCTCATCCAGTGCCTGCATAGTCTCTCTTCTCTGGTATGATTTCTCCTACCAAAGCCCTGGATCACATTAATTACTGACTGTCCAAGGTGTAGCCCTTCTAATGAAACTATGCCTAATCCTGCTATGACTAACCAGATGTAATGCATTCAGACAGCCTGAAAAGGTGCATCCTATCCTCATCCATTCCCACGGTATTCAGAGTAAGCTTTTGACAAAGCTTAAATTCATTCTCCATAACTCTCTAAATTCACTGTCCGTGTTTAAAGTTAGATTGCCTGTTGATTTGTTTCACGTTAGTGTTTGCTGTGTAGGGCTCAGGCAGGCTGGGGGACGCACACATCCAGGGCAAAGCGTTTACTGAATTCACTTTACCTGTGCCGTATTACTTACTATATTATGTACTAAAATAGCCCCTCGCAGTGTCTCATATCAACCACTGACGTCCATCCCATTTTTAACCACTTATCCCATGTCCAAAACTCTAATCTTTGAAATGTATATTGTAATTGTTTTTGATCAATATTTTACACTGGTGATACAGTCTTGGTTACCATTTCATTAGGCACACCTATGTAGCACCAGGTATGATCTCCCTTTTTGGTTTCAAAACCCGCTTTCAGATGAGTTCTGCATTCAGAGAAGCCTTTCTAAATGCCATCACTGTGCTCAGCAGTTATCGCTGCACTTGTGGCCTTCCTGTTAGCTTTAACGAGTCTGGCCATTTTCCTCTGACCTCTCTGATTAACGAGGTGTTTTCAGCCACCGAAATGCCCCAGACCAGGTGTTTTTGTTTGTTGCACCAGGCACAGTAGTACATGAAAACGCCAGGAGGGTGGCTGTTTGTTATAACCGCCATGCTTGGCACAAATAATCACACCACATTTTAACTTCTTTTCACTTAGATCATGTAACTTAGCCACTGTAAAGGGTGACCAATCATTAAGTGAACCTCTGGACCCCGTCTTACATGCTGCATATATTGAGCTGTAGCCTGACGATTTGCTCTCTAGAGAAGCTAATTATTTGCATTAATGAGCTGGGGTATCTAATGAAGTGGCCTTGATGGTGGCAGAGATATATTTGTAGTGTACGTCACTTTTTAAACCTTTTTATTCATGTTTTGATTCCATTGCCTTCCATTGCCACATGCATTATATGGACAGAGGTATTGGGACACACCTCTAATCATTGAATTCAGGTGTTTCATTCAGACCCATTGCCACAAGTGCATAAAATCAAGCACATATCCATGCAGTCAGGTTTATGAACATTTGTGAAAGAATGGGACTTTCTGAAGAGCTCAGTGGATTCAAGCATGGTACTGTCATAGGATGCCACCTTTGCAATAAGTCAGTTTGTGAAACTTCTTCCCTGCTAGATATTTCACAGCCAACTGTAAGTGGTATTTTTGCAAAGTAGAAGTGTTTAGGAACAACAGAAACACAGGCACAAAGTGACAGATCGCGTAAAGTAACAGAGCGAGGTCACCGAGTGCTGGGGGCATAGTGTGTAAAAGTTGCCAACATGCTGTTGACTCGATAAATGCAGAGTTCCAGACTTCCTCTGCCATTAACCCCAGCACAAAACTGTGCACTGGGAGCTTCATAGAATGGGTCACATCACCAAATGCAATGCCAAGCGTTAGATGGATTGATGCAAAGCTCACAGCCACTGGACGTTGGAGCAGCAGAAACATGTTCTGGGGTGTGACGAATCACGCTTCTCTGTCTGGCAGACTAATGGACTAGTCTGGGTTTGGCAGATGCCAGTAGAACATTACTTGCCGTTGTGTTGACTGTAAAGTTTGATGGAGGAGGGATAATGGTGTGGGGTTGTTTTTCAGGGGTTGGCCTAGGCCCCTTAGTTCCAGTGAAGGGAACTCTTAATGCTTCAGCATACCAAGACATTATGGAGAGTTCTATGCTTCCAAGTGCCACAGTGCATAAAGCAATGTCCATAAAGACATGGCTGGGTGAGTTTGGTGTGAAAGAACTTGACTGGCCTGCACAGAGCCCTGACCTCAACCCCATCAAACACCTTTGGGATGAACTAGAATGGAGTTTGTGAGCCAGGCCTTCACGTCCAACATCAGTGCCCGACCTCAGAAATGCTCTTCTGGATGAATGGGCAAAAATTCCCACAGACACATTTCAGAAACCTGTGGAAAGCCTTCCCAGAAGAGTGGCAGCTGCTTCATATTGACACTTATGGATTATGAAGTTCCTATAGGTGCAATGGCCAGCTGTCCCAACACGTTTGTCTATATATGATTCTCAAAATATTTGCCTTATTTTCCCATAAAAAACTTTTATTGTTTAGTGTTTAATAAAGTGAGTGACATGTCAAATCTATCTGGACAATAAAGTTTCATACATAATACCCCAGACCACACCCCACCCCAGATCACACCCCCACCCCAGACCACACCCTACTCCAGATCACACCCCCACCTCAGACCACACCCCACCCCAGACCACCTGCATCCTGTTTTGTTTTCCAGTCTCTGCTGCTAAAGCTTTCATTCTACTTTCCTCTAGTCCCTCCCTATTCCTTCTTCACACCCCTGTGCCACAAAGTTCTCTTCACTGACACTGGGAACAGTGTGAGTCATTTCCCCTTGTCACGCCCCCGAATCTACGTGTGGGAGATGTGGGCGGCTGTGTGTCACCACAGGTAGGCTGAGGTATTAAAAAGAGGATGTTAGACAGCATTAACACATACAGTGATTTATTTAGACCACATGGCAGCTAAGAGAAAATTTTAAAAAATGAAAAAAAAATTCCATATTCAGACGATACAGACAATATGAAGACTATTCATGGCAAATAAAACCAAAAACGCTTTACTTAACAGAGCACCCTTGACCTATGCTCTCTACTCCTCTCTTGCAAATCACTGACTAAGCCCTTTTATACTTTCCCCGTTGACCTATCCAAGTCAGCGGCTACCCTTGCAACTCTACGGGGGTGTTAGTCACCCGACCATAAACAGATTTTCATTAAGAGAGTTTTAGGTCTACAATAGCACATTTGTTTGCATTGAGAATGTGCATATAAACTAAGCTGGCTGCTTTAATTAGTTTTTCAAATTAATAATTCAAGCACTATTTTAAGGCCACCAAATGTAATTTGGATCCTTTTGGGGTCCTCTCACCTAGCCAGAGCAGATAAACAAATATAAAGTTATTCAATTTTCATGTTCCAAAATACTGTTAAAAGCCAATAGTCTCCTTCAATTGCCTCATTTTGTAAAATATCTCCGAGATAGCTTTACTACATATTTGTCAGTTATGTGTGTGCACCCTGTGAGGCTACTGTTAAATAAGGACAGAATGGAAATACCACACGTGAGCTTTTAATTGTCCCCAACCCATTTTGCCACACCTCTTGTATGTATGTCATTTGACAGAACCCTGAAATTGCCTTCTCTACCTGGAAAATGTCCTTCACGGAGCAACTTGAGGTATCTAGCATTGCTTTAAAATAGTGCATCTAATTTCTAGTAAACTTTCTGTATTGCTGTAGACAGGGTCAAAACCACAGGCTGTAGTCTGAACTTTCGTACTCTTCTGAGTCTTATTAATATTAGAATCCAAGAGTTCTTAAAACTCTTGGATTTCTACAGCTTACTGGTAGAACTTTTCTTGCTCTTTACAGTTATACAGCTAACAATGAAGTCTCTGCTCTCTTCGGGGTCATCAACAGAGGATGATGAAACCGGAAAGTTTTCACCGCTGTCTCAAGGAATTCGAGGACATTAATCTACACCTCGCAGCTGAAGAAAATGTCTTCCTCCAGGCCATGCGCTGAGATGTCTAGTTGATCCCACTTCTGAAGCACCTGTAGTTTGTAGGCTTTGGCTGTGCTCTGATGGCGGGGACTCGGTTTAGACTGAAAATGTGGGAGTTCTTTGATGACTTCGATATACACCTTGGATGCAATGTGCTGGGAGAGTGAGCTGTATCTAAATATCCACTCACACTTTGGTTCTATAGGACCTTCTGCTACCTGTTCCAATTTAGGAATGTTTATATGGCACAGTTGACAAATTGCTGCTTTGCCCATCAGGAAGGCAATATTTATGCTATTCCCATCACTGCGAGTTGCAGTCAATTTCTCTGACATAATTCTCATGCATCATGCTGAGTATAATTGCTAGCACGAAAGAAATGGTACAGCCATGCATTCTTTGCTTTGCCAGTGTGTCAACATTAAAATTGTCCAGCTGGTAGAGTCCAGTCATCCTACCATTGCTGAGTGGGCCTTCAATTCAACTATTCAGCACAATCTATCCACACGCAGTTATGCAATGTTCTCTGAAAATGTGGGTGCACACAAAAGGTACAAAAGCTTGCAAAATGCAATACACAATTTCGATCCTTTTATGAAAAAAGGCAATTGTTGTAGTAGTTCTATTAATCACAACAATCAAAGTGCATAAATCAGTGCAGCATCATGATGGGTCATGGGCAAACATGGCTCCAGTGTTCACACTTATTGTCTTTGTCTCCTCTGTATCAGTTTTTTGGTCTATAAGATTATACTAAAGGTTCACCTTTGCTTAAAAGCAGCATAATATTTGCAAATGCAGCTTTGAGATCCCTGGCCAGCAATGTGGCCTAGTCTTCAATGTCTACCCACCTGAAACAGTCATTAAATCATTATAAATTATCAGCTTGACAGCAGTCATGAAGGTAATGCCGCTGATGTCAGATGTGGGTCCAATGACCCGTCCTTCGCGATCTCTGTGCAACACCAATTAGTGCTACATGCAGAGTGGAGTCCGGAATTATTGAAAAGTTAGAGTCATTACGGAGGTATAGTTAAACTTTATCATTATTTATTGAAATTCCTCCATCGAAGTGATGTTTATGTTATGCAATAATAAGATTATTCCTATTGAATTTCTGAGGTTAGAAACACATCACCCTTTAATGGTCTATTACGAAAACCTGCCCCTGTCCTTCAGTGTGGGTTGAAATTTGACTGTTTTTCTTGTAACAGTAATCGTGCATCCTGATTGGTTGTTCTTTTAAACCTACAGTAGTTATTCTGTTGGGAGACATAGAACAGCTAACTAAATTAGTATGTGATTGTGAGTGCTTGTGTTTTAAAAAAATACTTTCCATGTGGGCTTTATTTCCATGACTACTGATGATCCTTCTTGCTTAAATTGCATTTGGGGCAGCAGGTTTCATGGCCCTTCAGTGTCTGTACTGGTTTGAGTGAATTAACTGCCCTTTCCACGTGCTGAAGTATTGCAGGGCCTCAGCGGGCAACACTGCGGCCTCACACCTTGTGAGCACATGTGAGCTGGATTCACACCCTATCTTTCTGCACATGCGTCAATTGCATGCTCTCCCCGGCTCTGTACATGTGGAGATTGCGTGCTCTCCCCGGCTCTGTACATGTGGAGATTGCGAGCTCTCCCCGGCGCTGTACATGTGGAGATTGCGTGCTCTCCCTGGCTCTGTACATGTGGAGATTGCGTGCTCTCCCCGGCTCTGTACATGTGGAGATTGCGTGCTCTTCCCGGCTCTGTACATGTGGAGATTGCGGGCTCTCCCCGGCTCTGTACATGTGGAGATTGCGTGCTCTCCCCGGCTCTGCACATGTGTAGATTGCGTGCTCTCCCTGGCGCTGTACATGTGGAGATTCCGTGCTCTCCGTGGCTCTGTTCATGTGGAAATTGTGTGCTCTCCCTGGCTCTGTACATGTGGAGATTGCGTGCTCTCCCCAGCGCTGTACATGTGGAGATTGCGTGCTCTCTCTGGCGCTGTACATGTAGAGATTGTGTGCTCTCCCTGGCGCTGTACATGTGGAGATTCCATGCTCTCCGTGGCTCTGTACATGTGGAGATTGCGAGCTCTCCCCGGCTCTGTACATGTGTAGATTGCGTGCTCTTCCCGGCTCTGTACATGTGGAGATTGCGTGCTCTCCCCGGCTCTGTACATGTGGAGATTGCGTGCTCTTTCCGGCTCTGTACATGTGTAGATTGCGTGCTCTCCCTGGCTCTGTACATGCGGAGATTGTGTGCTGTCCACGGTTCTGTACATGTGGAATTTGCCAGAAAATACTCCCCAAGACTTCACCTACATTCTTGCAATGTTGTTACATAGGTTCTCCTTAACTGATGTAAGTAACTTATCAGAGCTAGTGTATCTGATAGCTGTTACATCCTCTTAACACTGAAACTCTATGAAATAACTCTGCCAAGCTGCTGAATATTTCAGCACCATATTCTATAGGAAGAATCTCCCCCATCCAACAAGGCACGCTCGCTCTCATTATGTTCTTCTGCGTCTGCCAGCCCTCTCTTCACCCAGCAGTTTCTCTGCCTCTCCAGCCGTTCTTTCTCCTTCTCTCCATTTTTCTGGCCCATTGCACCTGTTTACACTTCGCTTGCTCTGATTGCTATCATCCGTATTTGGAACAATGCACTTAATTACTGTAATTGCACCAAAATCGGGTTTTATCTTACAGTTCTGGCGGATATGGTACAGATGCTCACCTAACTCTGTCAGAATTCTTACTCGGATACTAGCACTCCAGCAGATTAATAATTAATCCATTCCACTCCGTTGTCAGCAATATAATATTTTTAGGTTAAACAGTAAAATGTCAAGGATATCCTGCTTGCGTTTTCAGTATTAATGGTACTGTATTCCACCTTGATATATGGTTGTACAGTAATATGACTTGCTACTATATCTCTTATGGAGATTTGAAAGCCCCTGCAATAAAATGTAACTCAGTGGTAAACTATAATATGACACTTTGTGTTCTCAAATAACCTGGTCTTTCTAACAATAGTAAATATTATGAATAGGTGGTTTAAAGTTATATCTTACTCACAGCTAACTTAATGAACTTAATTAACATTTTAATGGAAGCCATTGTGGCACAACATATGCACAATTCAAATGAAGAAATGGTTACATCTAAGTGTGTCCATTATTGTGTGATGAGAACCAAATCCAGAAACAACATATGTTGGGTTAAAGATATTCTGAGGCACTGCCTTATCTGTTGCTACACCTAATTTAGCATTTTGATTCTCTAGGACACCAAATGAAGTTGTGGACCTGCACTGGAGACAGAATACTACAGATTTCAGACACTACAGCAAGATTTTCTGGGGCCAATTGCTTTGAACCACATTACTGATGTGAAAAGCAGCCTGCCAAGATAGAAACTTAGAGTGTCTTGCCTGCTTTAAATTGCAGGGCATATCATAAAGAGGAGGGGAAAAAAACTCTCAGCAAGTACAAGTAACTGCTGTGAAAAATCACTTGTTATATCAACAGCCAACTTAACAAGCACAGTGGTATCAGCTGGGTTTCATTAAATTGTTTGGCATGTAGCTTGCTGGTATAAGCCCTAAAATTCATTACTCAATTGCAAGTCATGCATGAACCATATCTTAATATCAATTACATTATTCTTGGTTTAATTGGTTAATAGGTAATGGTTTGAGTGTGTGGCTGGCTAATCGGTGACGACACCTGCTTGCCAGTTACTGCCCATCAGAGGTGACCTCATTAGCATACTACGCATCATGAGTGGCCTTTTGTGTATCTGCTTATTATTATGAATAAACAAACTTTTTTTTTCTCGGGGAACAGCAGCACTGAACAGTGATCAGTGTCCAGTGGTGGCTCTATTACATTCAGAGGAGGGACACAGAGGGGCGCACAGGTGGGGAACAGTATTTTGGGGGCTGGGGGGCATCCACAGAAAAAAAATGAAAGCTGTCTTGCAAATATGTGCAAAAAAAGCACAAAGTACAACCACTGTGATTTCTTAAATTATTTAATATTTATTTCCAATGTTATTGTGCATTCAGGCAGTCTCAGTGCCACTGATATTATAGTTGTGTCACATACATGAGTTTGTGAATTATGTGATTTGTATCCTATCATTGACATCGCTCAGAGCCAATGAAAATGGGGGGCTGGCAGGGGGCGTGTCATTTGCCAATGATGGCTGAATGTCCTATCTCCCTCTCTTCCCTCTCTTCTGCAAATGAATGGCCTGATCCGCTAAAACACTGGCATCCTTACTGTTAGCATGCAGAATTATGGCCTTTTCCAGGGTTTACAGGTAGAAATTCCTCCAGGGTGTCATGTTCAGCCCCGCCCTGCGTGTCTTTTGCCCTGTGTTTCCCTCAGGTGTGACTTAATTAGCCACACCTTAGTCTTGTTAATTTTGCCTCGTGTTCCAATCCCCTTGTTAACAAAGCTCACCTGCCTTGTATCTATTCCTTGATTGGCTCCCTATATTAGTCTCAGTCTTAGTCTGTGTTTGCAGCGTGCCGTCATGTTTGGGTTCCTGTTCCTGTAACCTGCCAATAAACACTGCATTCTGCACTACATTCCCCCAACGTGACACAGGGTGTGAATAGTCAGAGTGCAGGAAAGTTGCGAGAGCACAAGAGCTCTGCATTCCTTCTTACTCCCTATTAGTAGAGCAGCAAAAACATGATGTCACAGCGCCACTGAACATGATTGTTTGAGCCTCACTCCAGAAATCCATGCATCTTATCCTTGTTGGGGTCACGGGGTCAGTCAGGGGCACAGCGTTATTCAGGAAAAATGGCTCGCGTGAGCGAAAACATCAAGCAGTACTGGGAAGTGGGGCGCCTAATTAGTGAGAAATATTTCAAATATGTGTGCATATATTATATTTTACTAGGTCAGCATGATTGGCCCGTGGATAGCACTCACAACTGCAGGCCTCTGACTTCTGAACCCCTAATGGAAAGTCATCCCATGCAGGTTCTCCTGGCACTCATGGCCTGGCCTCACTGGGACGGGCTCTGGGTGATAAGCGGTTCAGTGAATCGATGTAACAATATTGATTTACTATTATAACTGAGCAGGTAACTATACTGTGCATTCTTCTCTTTGTACTGTAATTTATGGGCTATGAACCAGCCAAGAAGAGAAGCGTCTATATTCTTGCCCTGGCATTTCTTTTCCCACCATATAGTGTTCAGAGTGATGGGATTCATCTAAGGTCAGATCCTCCACCTACCAGTTCTTTGTGGGATGGGGTGCAGTACTGGGTCCCAGCAGAAAATGAGAGCCCACTGCTGTGTCCTCTAATGCCCAGGGCATTCTGAGGGGTTAATAGGGGTCGGCACTGACCTTCTGCGGCAGGGCTACCTGTATCTGGAGTCCCAGCCTTATTAATAGCCTGGTGATTCTGTCAGTGTGCTGGAGCAGAGGGAGCCATAACTGGTACAGCAATAATGTCCAAAGAACAAGCAGGAGACATTAAACAGGAGTCTGATGGTATGATGCTCCAGGTGATCCAGAAAACAAATGGCCAGTTGATCAAATCGGGTCTTCTGATTGGCCCAACAGTGTTCTGGAACTCCTGCCACCCCGGTCCAGTTGGTTTAAAACTGTAAAGGGCTAATTTACACAGCAGCATGGAAGACTTGCATGGTCTTCATCTGGCTTAGCTCCTACAAACAGAAGCCCCACTGGCCTAAGAAGGGCAGACTGCCAGTGGTCCTGCTGTAATGTTCTGCAGGTGTCACCTGTCAGGTGTCAAAGATGTTCTGCCCACCATGTGAGCGAGCAGCAAATGCCAGGGTGCTACGAGTAGCCAGGCTGTTTCTGGGGGTGTCGCGTTCCCACTCTGAGTGTCGGCATGATACGAGTGAGACGGGGGGCGGGCAGCTGAGTTTATGAGATGCGGTGAATTCAGCGAGTCATGTCATGCCCGCCGTCCCTGCCTCTGCTCAGGATGAAATGCGCGGCCATGGCGGGGGGGGGGTGTTTTTCGAGAGCTCTGAGCGGCAGGGCTGACAGAAACAGATTCGCTGTGGGCAGAACTCGGAATTAGGTTCCCTGCCCTTTGGAAGGCGGGGGGGCGGGGGTTTGGGGAGGTGCGGGCAATAGACCATTTGTGAGGGACACTTTAGCACCTCTGATAAACAGCAATAAAGTGCAGTGGCCTGGCCATAAAGAGTAACCCAGACTGAAATGTGAAAGATAATCGCCACCCGGCATTTTCTGCAATGTACAGAGTTTTTCCCGATTCCACAGGCCTCTGACTGGCCATTTATATAAAGCCCCCGCCCCCCCCCCCCACCCTTCCACCACCTGTTGCACTCCCTCGTGTCTGGTAAGGTGGGGGCCCACTGC
>JAODKL010000135.1:24948286-24971244 GCA_026780765.1 Petrocephalus schoutedeni
GTCTGGTAAGGTGGGGGCCCACTGCCTGTCAGCATTGGCAAAGTCAAGCTGAGGTGATAATTAGGAACGGGCTTGGCGGGGTCTGGGGGACGGGGGTGGGTGGGGGTGGTACTAAAGAGGAGGAGGTTTCTCATTAAAATGGGATCATGCACATGTAGGCTATGTTCCAATTAACACCTCCCCAATCTCTGACTACGTAAAACACCAGAACAGGCACATATCCATGGGGGGGGGGGGGGGGGGGGGGGGGGTGCTGTGACTATGTGCTATTACCGGGGGTGTCATCTTTGAATGTGCTGCCCATAAACTATAAAAATCACAAACTGAATGGCGGGTAGCCATAAAAAGGAATGGGAATGTGGGGGATATTCTATATTCAATGGTCCATGGAGCCAAATGGACTTTGGAGCATTGGAGGATGTGAAGGGGACAATGACCACAGGCCGGTGGCTGCTGGGGGACAGGGCAAAGCTGGATAGGACAAAAGCCCCATCTCATCCTGTCTGTCCAGCTAGGCCCCATGGATGGCAGGCTGATCCACCCCTGGTGTCCTGTCCTCATAGGTCCTATTGCCCAGCCAGTGGTCCCAGCTTTCCTTATACTTTCACAAGGCTGTTGTCTAGGTGATAAGGTTCCTATAGTTGCCAAGCATGCTGGCTTAAGGATCATAAATTGAATTCACTAATTTAATTTACAGTAAAAGGCACTAAAGGAGGTAAACCTCACCCTCTTCCTCCATAATTGTTCTTTGGTCCTGATTAATAGGATAGTGACATTGCTGATGTTGAATAGAGCCATAATTTCTCTGGCAATTACAACCGTAGCGTCTGCCTGTAACGCTGTGCGATGCCTATTAAACAGCTGCCCGACCGGCCAGGGCTTGGCGTGGTCCGCGGTCACATGTCCACGCAGCATGCAGCAGAAGTGACAGCTGGTCCAGCTGAAAATCGGCGTCCGTTCATGAGGGCGGTCAGCAGGCCGGCCCCCGTTCACTCCGGCCAATGAAAAGCGCGCATGGGCCGCGTCCTTGTCCGTCGCCTGTGCCAAACTCAGGCAGAGTCCTTCACCATCATTAATACGTGCGTCTTCTCCTTGGAGCTCAAGGAGAATGCTGCTCCCTCTGGCCACAGGCGCAGAAGGGAATTCCAAATGTGTGCGCACAAGGACAATAACAAAGCAGAATCTGCCAACCTGCCTTACAATGAAGCAGGCAGTGTGCTGCCCCACTGGCTCTTTTTCTAGAAGAAGCAGCTGCATAATTACAGTGGCTTCTGCCATCCTTTGTCATCACACTTCCAAGATTTAGTGCAAATTTGCTGTGACGAAAAAAAAAAAACAGTACTTTAAAATTATGCACAGAAAATTGGAGCTTGTCATATCATTCCATTCAAATACTAGAACCTTTCATCTTATTTAGAAGTAAATTCTTTCCCTAAATCGCCCAAATTGTGGCATTACATAACCTGAGCAGCAGGACCCACTTATCCTGTGAGTTCCTACCATCTGCTTGCCAACAACAAACATAAATGTAAAGAAGTCGAGAACTTCCAAAATGGGCTCCCTGGCACTGTCCTTGCCAGTTTAAACAGTGTGTTTACCTCCCCTGTACTGGCTCAGCCATTAGCGAAGCGTCACACCAGTTCTGGATTGGGAAAACGCCCAGCGCCAGCTCTGACACCAGCTCCGGCACCGTGTCGGTGGAAACAGGGTGTATGATTGTGGGTCTGATTCCCGGCCTCAGCACTTTGTGTGCTGGAACCCCATGTGAGTGAGTATTCTTACAGGGCCTGCCGCGCCTTGTTTCCTGTGCTTCTCAGGATTGGCTCCAGACTCTGTGATTCTGTACTGGGTAAGTGGTTAGAGAGCTTTTATGATGGATTTATGGTGTCGCAGACACACGCCTACTTAAAAAATTGCACCAGCGGCATTCTTTTTCTAAATGACACACCACCCTTTCCCAACTCATTCTTTATTTTCCCTTAATTAATGGTGAGTTGATCCTTTAAATATGTGTATGTCTGAATTATAATGCATTATATATATTTCATTTCTGCTTGTCTTACATTAATTTGTCATTTGTTGTATCTCACACCCTTCCTGGAGCTGGAGTTTGCATGTTCCAATGATCTCAGGAGCTAAGTTGTCCGGGATGGTGGTCCTCTGCTTTAAGAAAAGGGACCGGAGGGTGTGTTCCAACCATAGGGGGATCACACTCCTCAGCCTCCCTGGTAAGGTCTGTCCGATTTGGTGGCCTCAGGATTGGGTCTCCGCTTTTTGAAGATGATGTGGTTCTGTTGGCTTCCTCAGATCGTGATCTTCAGCTCTCACTGGAGCAGTTCGCAGCTCTCTGTGAAGCAGCTGGGATGAGAATCAGCACATCCAAATCCGAGGCCATGGTCCTCAGTTGGAAAAGGGTGGATTGCTCTCTCGGGGTCGGGGAGGGGGTCCTTCCCCAAGTGGAGGAGTTTAAGTATCTCGGGGTCTTGTTCACGAGTGAGGGAAGGATGGAGCGGGAGATCAACAGATGGATCAGTGCGGCATCAGCAGTGATGCGGACGCTGCATTGGTCTGTCATGGTGAAGAAGGAGCTGAGCCAAAAGGCAAAGCTCTCACCTATGGTCATGATCGTGAATACAAGCGGTTGAAATGAGTTTCCTCTGCAGGATGGCTGAGCTCTCCCTTAGAGATGAGATGGTGAGAAGCTCAGTCATTTGGGGGGGACTCAGAGTAGAGCTGCTGCTCCTCCACATCAAGAGGAGCCAGATGAGGAGGCTCAGGCATCTGGTCAGGATGCCTCCTGGACGCCTCCCTGGTGAGGTGTTCTGGGCATGTCCCACTGGGAGGAGGCCCCGGGGAAGAGACTCCATCTCTCGGCTGGCCAGAGAACGCCTCGGGATTCCCCCGGAAGAGCTGGACGAAGTGGCCGGGGAGAGGGAAGTCTGGGTTTCCCTGCTTAGGCTGCTGCTCCCGCGACCGGACCCGGAAAAGCGGTAGATAATGGATGGATGGATGGTTGTATCTCACATGAATGTTGCATCTCCTAATCACAAAGCTGTGTCAGTGCTCTTTATTAGCTAATATACTTACTATTTGCACTGACCTGTAAGTCACGAAATAAATAAAATGAAACATTTGTGATTAAGACATATTGATGCTTGGAGACCCCCGCTACTGACCTTCTCTGCCATCTTCTCAGGGAAGAGTTGATGCCCAGTGAGTAATGTAAATAGTTTCAGGATATTGTTATTTGCGAGCAACTTTTCTACATTTAGACCTTCATTAGTAGTCCTCCTCCGCATGAAGCAGTTGATATAAGGCTCACGCTCTTGCAAAAAGAATTTGTTGGAGTCCCAAGGTCCTGTGAACTGAGTGTGTGTATGCGTGTGTGTCTGTCTGTCTGTCTGAGTGTGTGCTGTTGTCTTCTGGACCTCCAGTGAATGTGTCTGATGGGAGCTTGACTAATCACACACCCATTAATGAGGTTTGGCAGAACAGATGTTCTGCTGCGAAGATGCATTGTGATCTCATACATGTTGTGGGGGGCGGCATGGGGGGGGGGGGGGGTTCCACTAGTTTTGATAAAGCAGGTTTAAGCAGAAATCATCTTACAATTTTTGACCATGGGTCAGATATAAGAATGGAAATATCAGTCTAAGGTAGGATAATATGCCCAAAAACAACTAAGCATGAGCTCGAGAGCCACTCAAGCGGCCACTTGTGAAACGTTAAATTAAATATCGATTCAAATTTTTACGCCATCGATTAATCCTTAAATGCCTTTCTTATGAGGCTCTGCTCGCCGGATTGAGTCTGAGTGATGGCCGGAATGAAGAGAGACGTGCACATGTGATCAATTCATTATTTCCCCCCAAAGCTCCTCCAGGGGACAGTGCGAGTCACGCATTGTTGCTTCCATGGAGACGTTTACTGCTGGATCCCACCTTACCTGAAGGTCAGAGATTTGATTTAATTAGGGCGAGTTTATTGAGGATTGGGTTTTCCTTCCAGGTGTAAGGAAGTCAGCAACATGACCACACCCACATAACTAAGTGATCCCTACAATTGGTGATTGGATGGTGCCCAGCTGGGTTGGCAATTGGCGTTTTTAACCTTGCACATAGCTTGAAGGTCACCGGGTCGGTTCACTTGTAGATGCAACGTTCATTTGGCATCTTCAACATAATGCCACATTAGTTCTTGCACTGTGGTTACAATTCAAACACAAGCAGAGATTTGACTGAGCTCAAAATGAGTTACAAAGAACTGATGGATAGTTATTTGTAGCAGTTTGTCCATTTGAGAAATAGTGGTGCTACCCCATTATTCCCATAAAATAAAAGATAACAGCGTTATACAAAGTAATAAGCCCATTTTTAGCAGCTAGAAGCTGCTAAAGTTAGTAGTTTTAGCCTTAAATTGTATGCATCACAGGCAGTGTCTCAGCTGTTCAGGGTTTCTTTACTGTTTTTTGGGCAGGAACTCAAAATGCCAAATTCATCATGATGCTTTGCAAAATACACCAATTGTCTGTCCACAATGGCTGCTGGTAGCTCATTGACGAATATCAAGCAGTCAGTGTGGTTTGCACAGCCAGAAACTAAGAATCCAGTGATGTATCACATCCTCCCCACATCCCTGGTGCTCTGGCACTGTAACACTGGATTATGATTTACTGGTTCAGCTGCTGCAAAGAAACTCCACACTGCTGCAGAACAGACATTCAATGTATCATCAGTTCTGTTGCTCAGTAGGCATAAGGGAACCAGCTTTGCTGTTCTAACTTGCGTAAGAGAACCCTGAAGAGAGATATTAAGTTCCCGGAACAGCAGTGAATTAACAGTAGGTTAGAGCAGTATTTGGGCAGGCAAATCAAGCAAACAGTGCACCAGCTGGCTAGGAGTACATCAAAATGGAGCAGAAAGCTAATATGGCCGCCTCCCTCTGAAAGCGAAATGCACGGTTCCATAGTGACGGATGAAAGACTATATAACACATTCCTGATTATAAATCTTTCCTTCAATTCCTTTTTATCTTCTTCCTCGGAAAGCTCAGACAAGGGATATAATTACAGGAAAAGAATGGAGCCATCCTGTGACATATCTCTACAACTCATCGAACTCTAGGATTTTGGAACGGTCTCTGCAATGAATAAAACTAGGCCTTTGTGCTGTGAATCACTAGAGAATTCTGAGCCAGAGTAAAGAGAAGATTACCTTCGCTTTGGAACATGGTTGTGGGTGCATCAAACAAGCTCCTGTTTCAAAATGGATAGATGAAGCGATTTCCCCCTCTATTTGCACACTAGTTATTTCTTCCTCTCGGTAATTGGATGCTTAGTGTCTTCCAGATGTAGTCTTTTGATTCCGTTTCATGTCTTCAAACGTGTCGCAATATATATTTTTTTTCCTGCACCCAGAGAATGAGGAAACAAATTTGAATGCGCTAAACCGCACACTCTGTTAGTTTTTCGCGCCGGTGTTAAATTACACTACATGAGAGATAACTGGAACTGCAGCTGGGCCGAGTCCTCTGAGCCGCATAAAAAGGGCCATTGGATCAGAGCCTCCTTCATCTGAATGTTGACAAGGTGTTCTTCATGTCTGAATGTGCTACACTCGGCCTCTCATTGAAATCTTCTGGAAATACGCCAGGAGAATCCCTTATGACTTTTTTTTTTCCCTTTCATAAATCTAATTAAAATGACATTTGAAACTGTTCCCAGTTATATTCAAATGAATTTAATGAAAATTTGTGATAAAGTCTCATTAGCATGTTGTTTTGCCATCATTCTTAAGTCTGTTGATAATCAATCAGTGCGAAATGCATCTAGGCATGCCTGGGCCTGTAGAAAAACAAATAACTGAAAAATAATTACTGATTTCATTATTTAAGTCTTGTCTGACATGATGAAAGGCCTTGTTTGCAGAGACGGGCAGTGGTAAGTGTGAGCACCGTGACATGCGGTTACTCGCCACATGATGCGAGAAACAAAGAAGTTCACCAGAGAAGTTCAACCGAGGCAAGACGCAGACGGAGATAGAAGATTGCAGGGGCCATAAAGTGCAAAGAGGGAGGGGTCAGACTTGTTATTTTCCACTCATTAGCTGTATTTGTTGCCTTTTTCAGAGTTGACCTTCCCTTCTTGGTTTCACACTGTTGAAAAAGGGAGCAGTGAAAGTCAGGTGGGAGGTGCAAGAAAATATACTTATGAATTATTACTCTGATTCTTTCCGACAAGAATCTCTCAAGTCATTTACAGAGAGGGTTCCCGTTACAGGCAACCGTTTAACGTAACCTGTAAAATCAAATATTAAAGAGTTCATTTCCTGATGTCTCCAGCTCCACTGGGCCTTGGCTACCATGCAGGCAGAAACCCTACTGGATGGATCACCAGGCCCGCACCAGGCCTGAGTGGCCGAAAGCCTGTGAAAGTGTAAGACTCCAAAAAGACACCCAGGTTCTGCATCAGCAGAGAAGGCTACTCAACTTGGGTCTCCTGGCGCGGCCTCTGGGCCTGCCCTGCCTGCGAGGGTTTGTGAGAGGCAGATGGTGTTCTGGTGGACTGGGACATAGAGCCGGGGCCTTGATGGGTTTTCACTGTGTAAATTGGAGGAAGGCTGGTGATGGTAGAGGCAAGGGGATGTGATGGACGCTGAACCACCTTTGAGAGAGACCTAGCCCTCATTCATCATCCGACTGCCACTGGACTGTCAATCCTCTCTGCAAACCTCCCAGGCTGAGGGCACCTTCAAGACTGATCTCCATTTCCTCATGTCCTATCAGATGACCATCAAAATACCCATGCCCATGACTGAATGAGCTTTCAGTAAGATACTGTACCAACTCCCTCTTGTTCATTATCAGCAAAAACTGAAAGGTTTTGTGTTGTATGCATTTCATAATGTTATGCCTGGAAAATCTGCTCTGAAGAGCGTTGTGGCAGGCCGCGTGCGGAAATTGGTTATGCTGAAGAACACGTTATTGGTTGATTTGATGATTTCACTGATCGTGTGAACCGAGCCTGTCAGTGATGTAATGGTAAAGGTCCTCATCCAAGATGATTTTTGGGGCTGTTCAATCTACCTGTGTGGGATCCTGACCTCACTTCAAAAAATAAATATCTGGTGATATTAGGGATTTCGTATTATGGTCTCTGTCATCTCCAGCCAGGGAGACAGTAAGACACTGTGTCACGCTCACGCTGACCACTTGCACAGGAAATGATCTCTCCCACAGGCACCAGCGTGGAGACCAGAAGGACAGGCTGTAAAGCTCAGCCTTCAAGCTGTGAAGCACCTCTTGACCTGACTCGCCCCACTAGGCACTCAGATCAGGAGTCCCACAAACAAAAAGGCCACCTTGCAAGGAGAGTTGGAGCTGGAGAGGACGGTTGGTTCCCATAGAGAAGAAGAGGTTCATTCAACTCTATGAGAGACAGAGAGGACAGTCTTTGATGGACAAAGGACAGGGGATGGATAAGGTGGTCCCATCACATCCTCCAGCCACCGTCATTCAAACCCCTCCTCAGGAACATTGCTGTGGCTTCCATTGTTACATGGGAGTCACTGTGCAGGGCACAGAGGTTCTGCAGTAGGATCATCACCAGGGGACAGGTCCTCTTATCAATAAAAATCCTTACCATGTGTTGCCTCTAGAACTTTCTACCCACAACATATTATTGATACAATGGCCATAATGTTATCCAGGCTCTGCCACCAATAGCAGAATCCCAAGTGGATGCTTATGCAGGGCTTTATTGTAGTTTAACTATGAGCCTGCAGCATCTAAACGGTGCCAACCACTGGGCCCAACCCATGCTGCACCGACACCTGCTGCTGTGCCAAAGCAGATATGGCTGCTTAAAATAGACTACACCATGCTATACTGGTCTGTAGCTGAACACATCATTTACATATTGCAATGGTGTTGATGTTCCACCGTAATGCGTCCCCACACTGAGAACATGCACTGAGGAGAAACAGGATTTATTTGGCAGGTTTTGGTCTGTCAGAAGGCTGTCTTGGGATAATTATGGCAAGTAGGAATATTTACATAATTACATGTACTTTAAAAATCATTGATCAAAGTGCATTAGTTCGACGGCTTTTCTTAACGTGCTGAGAGCGCTTTCACGAAAGTCTTTGAATTTCGCATACAGTTTGAACCGTTGACGTGATTATCCCTTGAGGACTGTTATACTTTTACTGTTACACAGTTACAGTACATTCCAATCTTTAAGGTTTTTTTTTCTGGGTCTCTGAAATGAACAATTGTATTTCATAGTGCCACTTGGTAAACACTTCGCAATCGACAGAGATCAGCGCAAATCAGTTTAGAACAGCATTCCCATGTCAGTAATTCATTTTCACAAAATTTTTATCCTCCAGAAGAGCGAATTAAGCATTCAGCCTATACCGCCATCATCTCCGATTTGCCACTAGCAGTGTTCCAGCTCAACGTCAGTGCTACCCAGGAATGCTGACACATATACTGTATATATTTAGCAAATGCTAAAAATGAGAAAGATGTCAGCATAACGCAGACCTCTTATTGGATTATATGTGATTTCATCCCCGACATGCTTTAGTTTTACATAGCCTAGCAAAACATGGCTCTAGGGATGAAGACACCCAAATCATGTCCGTCGCATTGGTTGTTTTGGAAATTCATTTGGAAAGTGTCTATGTTATGCCTGCATCGATTGGAAAACCACCAACCCAGCTCAAGTACAGAAGGAAATCTGCTAAAATCCCTAAGCTGTCCCAAATCGATACAGCCGCCGCCTCACTTTTATTGCATATTACTGTAATATGATCTTATTCAACATCATTAACTTCAGCAACCTGGAGTCTCACGATGGCTCTTACAGTGCAAAATAAAAAAAAAATAAGGACGTGCCTTTTGTTCATGCATGTTTTAAATCAAATACAATCAGAGACTTGCTTAATTATATCTTTCATGTATCTGTTTGTAGATCATATTGTACTGTCTGAGAAAGAGAGATACACACCTCTTCAATTCCTGTAAATATGACTGAACAATGTCACTGGAAATTGTGCTGGAGAAATATCAAGTGTTGATAAGTATATGATAGAAAAGCTTTAATACTGAAAGAAAAGCTAAATCTTGTCCAAAGCGTTTATTTTGGACGTAATGGTTAATGGTGCGGTTAGGGTTTTAGTGATCTGCCCCTAAGTCCCCCTTTTTTTGCACGTTATTTTTATTGCACAACTTTGCATAATGTGACGTTTTATGGTGTGACATCTGTCGCATTATGGCAGAAATGTCTGTATAGTCAAATTGCTGAGAGAATGAGCCGATAACTAAAACGTGATATATCTAATACTCATCAAAAATCACAAGAGCCCTCATGGAGATACCCGGACTTATTCCACAACTCCTGGACCAATTGGCTAAATGTTGTCTTTATAATTGCCCTGAAAGTGATATATTTATAGCAGCAGAACAATGACAAGCATTGATCCACTCATTAACCTAATATCTGGAATTATTAGTCTCACAGCCACCCAGACAAGAAGGAAATGTATGCAATAAAACATGACAAGTGGTCTGCGAAAATTGTTTTCTGAATGCCCTGCTTTATTTTCTCATTTAAAAAACTATAACTTGCACGATAATAAAACCTGATTCAGTCTGTATCAGTTTGGGAATGATTTTGTGATCGACGCACCCGAACAGTTTATTATCCAGCAGATGTTGATGCGACAGTCCAAGCGAGGAACAGAGAGGAGGACTGGTTTGAAACGTCCCTGCTCGTCGAAAGCCCTTGATTTGTTTGGACGACAGCACCCAGCAATTGTGCCAGTTCATAAGCCTGTCTCTGTCTCTGTTATGCAAATAGGGCTTTTATGAGGCCGCCATTAAATTCTGCTTGCCCATGTGCAACAGGCAAACCGGGGCCAGCAAATCTGCACGCAAACCGGGGGCCGAGCCGGAATCAATCAAGGGCTGGGCCCAGCAGATAACGGGAGCGAATACGACCGTGTGCATGGAGCGATCTGGGCGGGTCTCCCTTTGCCCCAGTGGGGCGGCGGGTGAGGGCGATAAGGAGCGGGACAGTGTCTGCTCCCAGCCATGCGTCCGCGCTGGGAGGCATCACCAGCTACCTCGCAGGTCAGGCTGCGCGACTGGGCTGGGTAAGATAAAGGTAGGGAAGGGCCAGGAACCACACCTCCAGACAAGACGGCGCGTGGGTGAGGGGGTTTGGGTCGTGGTGTTCCAACGACTGGGAAGCCTCCAACCACCCCCTGGCTTTCTAAGGGTGGGGGTTTTGAGGACCAGGGGAAAAAGCCAGACAAGATAACAGCTGTTGCTTGGACTGCACGTAGCCCAACAGGCTACCGATAATACAAACACGAATGCTATTCACAGCCACACTATGATTAACTACAAACATTCCTTAATCTATCATATGTGTATAGTGATCATTTACATAAAGTATATTCACTTATATGATATCCACACAGTGCCATGAGCAAGTTACATGCTGTGTCAGGCTCAGTGGGCTAGCATGCTGTGCCTGTCTTCGGAAGGTTGCTGGTTCAAATCCCAGGGTCTGCAGTGTGACGTCACCACTGGGCCCCGGAGGTAACTGTAGTAGCTCCCAGGACTGTCTGCCTCTGCTTTCTCAACTGTAACTCTCTACTTTAAATGCAAATACACTGATTATATTCATGCACCAACATACACAAACATGGATGATTTATATTCTCACACTGATATATAAAAAAAGCTCTCAGTAACATACGGATATATACACGCTGTCACTAACACACATACGTATATATATCAGCTGACATTTACATACTTACACTGATAGACACACCGTCACTTACACATTCACGCTGATATATACACACTGTCGCTACCATAAACTGACATGTACATAACGTCACTAACATACACTAAGACATACAAACTGTCAGAAACACATTTACACTAATATATACACACTGTCACCAACACACTCACACTGATATATACTCATTTATACTAACATTCCCATACTGAAATATAAAGGCTATCATATACATGGTCACTAATATTCTCACATTGATATATACACGTTGTCACTAGCCCACACTGATGTATACAGTCACATAAAAAAAAAATATATATATATATATTATGTGACTATATATATATATATATATATATATATATACACACTAATGTATATATGCTGTCACTAACATACTCGCAGTGATATAAGCACGATCAGTAACCTACACCGATGTATGCACGCTGTTGTGTGTTACATCCACACACTGAATTATACAGTCACCACTGTACCGCATCCACACCCTGAAATATAGTCACCACTGTATTGCATCCACACGCTGCCTATGCACATGCAGTCACTAATGAATGGCAGTCCCCCTGCAGCAGCTGTGCACACAAACGCTAATGAATCACATTTACACCTGCCATTACGCATTCCGTAGCCCTACGCACTGTGAACACGCACGAGGCGGCTGCCAGATGCGGTGTCATCCCGCGGCTCCGACTGTGACCCGCAGTCTGCACGCGGCAGGAAACGTGACTGACATCGGCGCCCAGCAGCCCGCTGGGGCTCAAAGCTCCTCAGAAGTACCTCCGGTACATGGCTACCAGAATAGCTCATTCTGCCAGCCAGCCCTCCAGGGGCCCATTCTGCAGTGCGTGCTCTCCCTGTGCGGTCTTTGTTAAAAAAAGAATAATTAGGGATTTAATTAGTTAATTAGCAGACACATCTCTTTATATAATGGTAAAGAAATGGAATGCATGAAAGCTGGGGGGGTTAGAAAAAGGCCAGTGGAGGAGGGGGGGGGCATTCATTTCCAAAGGCCTGGAGTTTCATTGGTATGCAAATCTGCCTCTCTTTGCAGCCTGGGCTTCTGTCCAGCCCACCCTGCCTTCTTTAGCCATTGGAATGTGTGTACGGACTCGTCACCCAATAGAAAATTAAATAAACAAGCAAACAAATCAAATCTGCTGAGGCAAATTAGGGACACAAATGAATTTCTCTCACTGTGAGTCGTAGGGAAACGCCAGCCTAGATTATTTCGTTTTGAATTTCACTGCACTATGCCTCTAAATGGCCCTGGTTGTGTTCTGATGGCTGTGATGGATACGCTCGGTTTGCAAACTGGAATGTTATGCCAGGGAAACCAATAGTATGCTGAACTGAGTCTGACCCTCACATCAAAGCTCGTTATCCTTTGAGCTCACGAGCCGGGTAGGTTTACGCCACTGAAAAACACTCGAATGTAGACTTGCAGAGGGGCTCTTGGACATTCTGAGGAACGATTTGAATCTGTTCAAAACAGGATAGCAATCGCGTGTCCCAGCCTGCATTAGGGAGGTCTGCGTCTCCCCTCTTTTTAGTGACTGGCATGCTCCGAGTCTCTCCCCAAACATCTAGCATTGTGTCCTGAACAAAGACCAGTTTTGTCTGACAAACAATGGGTGGCATTTACCCTGGTATGTCTTCGGTGACAGGAGATACGCCACGTGTGTCTCACAATGGACAATGGGAGAGAATGGCCAAAACCGCAGGCCACATCTCCTGAATTCTGCAATCAGACAAGTGCAGATGGTGGGACAGCTTGTCCAATCAGTGGATGCCATGGACATTGTCTCTTTTTTTGGCATTTTTTTTTCAATCTTTGGCTGGATCATGCCAGTGAACAAACAGGTCTCTGGGGAGACAGTTGGCTTGACATTTGGTGCAATGAGGTGACGAGCAACAGCCTTCTGTTTGTGCATTGTATTCGTCTGTGTTGTTTCGTTTGCAAATAATAAAGAGTGGGAACTGAAGTTCAGCATCAAGAAGACGATCGAGAGGGAGGGAGAGAGAGAGAGGAGGCAGCCGATGATCTGAGTGTACCGGCCCTCACCGAGAGGCAGCATGGGGTACGGATGAGCCGTCGGAGGCTATGAGTCAGACTGGTATGGGCTGGAAATGGACATCGAGACTTTAAGACACTGGGTGACAAAGAAACGGTTGCTGCAGCAAAAAAGAAATGATGCCATCAGATATTTTAAAAAAACAAAGGTCCTACTATAGATGGTAATTAAATGATAAGATTCTCATTCCACCTCCAAATTAAAAAGTACATATAAAATAAACAATGAATTTTTAATTTGGTCCGTAACAGGAAGTTTATCTAAGTTTCTAACTAAATTGGAATCAGCCTACATCTGTGAGATGTGTCTAAACATATACGTAGTACACACGCGAGTCGTATATACACAAGAGGGCAGAAGGGGCACTTTTAATGACGATTCAGGGTTTTTACGAACTGAAAGCACTTCTGGCAATCTAAGCGGAACATTCCACCTAATTAATGTGGGAAACTAATTAGCGTGGGATATTGTCTCCTTCACTTGTACATCACTTTGAACAAAAGTACCTGCTAAATAACAAAAATGTAAATGTAATATAAATGTAATGGAAACTCATTGTCTTCTCCCACACAGAACAAAGAGGAAACAGAGTGTGATGAGCAAGCGATGTTCTTACGTATCTATGCACTCACTGCATTTGTGGCGCAGAATGATAGCACCATGCAGCTCCCGTGCAGACGTCCAAACTGACGGCGCTTGGGATAAAGGCCCAGGAAATCGCTCACTGAAGTGGCTTTGTGTCGGCTGTTATCCCTCGATTCACAAAGAGATGGATGGCTGTGGGCTAATTCAAGCCAGGCTTTCAATTAGTGCAACTTTTAATAAGTTGAATAGCTGAAATCTATTGACTCAGAAATTCTCTCTCTCTCTCTGCAGTTACAGGATGTCTATAGTTACATTACTGAACATCCTAACAAATGTATAATACGCCCATCGCAGTCAGATGGAGTGTAGCAGACCATTCCCTTCCAGAACCTTACCAGAGCTGCTCTGGTACGGCCTGTTCAGGTGCAGAGCGGGAAACTCTGAGGCTCTGGTCCATTGGACCTCACACCGAGACACATCTCGCTTCATAATTTATGAGGCCAGTCTCTCTTTGTAATCACAGGATCACATCACGACGGCTTTGAATTATTAACGTGGTGTGGGATCTCCGTATAAATCAGCGGCAGGAGATGGGCTGTTTTACAAGAGCATTACGAGGGGGCGAGAAACTCCAGCAGGATTCAAAGCCCCTCCTTAAAGCCCCCAGCAGCACAGGCCACGGCACCAGCAGACTATGTCGACCTGGAGACCCGCAATGGGCCCTGACCCTTCCTGGAACCTGTTTCACATGAATCACTTTTCCCTACACCCTTGTTCCAGCTGCTCGCTGATGCACAAAACTGTATGTTCAGGTCTGCTGGAGATGGGTCTCGACCCAGCTACTATCACAACAACATCTTCCTCTATGTACACCCGCCTCCAAGCAGCTTTAGAGGAACAGGGGGGCTGAAGAACTTGGGTGTTTCTCAGTACCAAGAATGCAAAGGTCATTCTTGTGGTCTTGGTAAGACCGGTCTTGCTAACTTGCCTTCCCAGAATGAACTTGAGGTGTAATGAATCATGGGATTGGTCTGGTTCAGTGAGGATGCAACTGATGTATCCGTGATATTTGGGGCTGAGCAATACAACATCCGGGGATTTTCACCGTCCTCTGTACTTATGTTCTTAAGTATTCAAACTGGTCTTCGGCAATGGGAAACGGATACACAAGAACACAAGTACGCTCAAGTATGCATATTGGGAAATACCCCTGGAGAGAGGGTGTCACACGTGATCACATGATTATCATGTCTATGCCTCTCCTGTTACCCCATTAGTTGGGACCCAACATGTGTCTCCTTAATATTCATTATCAGAGATACATCCAGGTGTTTCCACAATTCTGCTTTGATCTTACCCTCGCCAGGGACATACCCTTGCGATGTCCTCATACCATGTTTTGTTTGGAAGCCACCTCAGAAGAGTTAACATTGAGCAGCCCCAACCTGCTTCAAATGCTTCAACAACGTAAACAATAACTTACGATGGGCACTCCACCCACACCATTCCTCCACTGATCCAATTTTATTTGATCCCAAAACACAGATGGTACAAATGGTACAAATGCTTTATTGGAACATTTTAAATTATTATTTATTGTTTCTTTGTTTTAAGAACAAACCTTCCCGGTCCCACCAACCCAAAAAATACACTTATTGTTACACCTGCTTCTCAGTTCCTGCTAGGTCTTTAAGTTAATGATGCATAACACCCAGCTCCACAAATGCTTTGTTACACAGTAGTCTTGTTCCATTGGTTTAGTATAACAGAGAAACCCCTATGAGATGATCCCGCTCAGGTCCCCAGGGCCACAGCCAGAGCAGGAGAGCAGGAGCAGGACTTTGGAATGATAAAAGTAGATTTGTCTCCACGTAGATCCAGTTACTTTGAAGCGCTCGCGTGACGAAATATCAGTAATACCGAGAAATTAATGAAAATGTGGAGCAAAATCTTTGGAGTGATTAATCAGTGAAAGCAGGTTATCTCTGTTGCAGGGTGAGTCGGGGCTGGTCTGGATCTGGGCTAGCTTTGGAATGGCTTGTCAAGAGTCACCCACAGCTGGCTGAAGATGTGCGAATGATCCTATTGGATGGAAGGCCCATGGTACATTCTCCGGTTTTGTATCGTAAAGTTTTAACACTGGCCGTTAGGTAGTATTCTATTCACAAAAATATTACACAAATATACACCTATATGTACAAACACACTTTTCCTTCTACTTCAGAGTCCAGGCACTTCTGGGTAAGACCCTGGGGTTCTAAAGAAGGGTCGAAAGAACAGTTTACCATCAGACGTGACCTTTCACGTAAGCCCAAGTGACTGTTACGTCATTGGGTATCTCAAATTATCATATAATGCCATGAGCACCCACAGGCTAGATCTTACCGCAAGCTTCACAACGCTCTTGCGTTTCCATTGGACCACAACCTTGTCCGCACGCCACCATTGTGCCTGAACAAATGGGGTGTTGGTTTTTATACCAGTGGGTGACACCCTGGGCAAGTTCCCCCTGCCCTCTGGGGCAGCCGTGCATTTGGCCACCTCTCACACTGTCGCAGTCCTTCATGGAGCTGGTTTTCACCCCCATCTGACTAACATGGACTCCTCCTCAAAAATATCAGAGTTGAACGTGAGTCAATGATGAAGCAGGTGGAATCATGACATGGTCACTTTTGTCAGGATGGAGTGGAGAAATGGGGTGTGTCTGTCTATGTGTGTGTGTGTGTGTGTGTGTGTGTGTTGGGGGCTGGAGATTGGCATCACCTCCCACATGTGATCCCATGACAGAGACCAGACGGGAGGCATGATTAGCACCCTTTAGACTGTGCTCAGGGTCGCGTATGAGTGCAGCCACCAAGGAGAAGCCGAACGCCCCCCCAAGTTGGGTAGGGGGAGGGGGGGGGGGGTTGGTGTGGATGCGGGATCTACTTTGAGGGTTTTTGGGGGAGGGGGTCCAATAATTGAAAGTGTACCATATATTGGACATGGAGGTAAACGGAAAAATAAACAAAAACCACCACACTAGAGGAGTGTGGGTACAAAGAGACAGTCGCAGCTGGCACAGTATGCACACTCAGAGCTGCGGCTGTATGCACACAGAATTGCAGCTGTATGCACACTCAGAGCTGCAGCAGTATGCACACTCAAAGGTACAGCTGTATGCACACACAGAATTGCAGCTGTATGCACACTCAGAGCTGCGGCTGTATGCACACTCAAAGCTGCAGCTGTATGCACACACAGAATTGCAGCTGTATGCACACTCAGAGCTGCAGCTGTATGCACACACAGAATTGCAGCTGTATGCACACTCAGAGCTGCGGCTGTATGCACACTCAAAGCTGCAGCTGTATGCACACACAGAATTGCAGCTGTATGCACACTCAGAGCTGCAGCAGACCTCGGCAGAGAGCCCTTTGCACTGCATCCATCCCGAAGGCCACAGGCCCCCTTTCGGCACCCAGGAAAATATAGTCAGACACTGCACTTTTACATTGAAGAACACTGGCATGCCGGCACATTGGTAATAATAGTCCCTGCCTCTCACACACACACATAGGAGATGGGACTTCCAGACGAGAACATCTACAAACTCAGATAGCTATTTACACATATACAGGGCAGAGCCAAACGTAAAAAAAGCAGAATTCTCTGTGGCGCATCTGGCATTTTGGGGTTGGCACCATTAGGTGAGTCGTGATAGAACCCCCCCCCCCCCCACAAGATGTTTATAGAGTTGCTTAATCCAGTCCGTGCTGATCCCAGATGGAAAAACCAGTGAGTCCACTCCACGAACGTCACAAAGAAAGGAGAACCAGAAAACACGACACAAGCACCTGGAATGTCGAGAATGCCTCTGAAAAGTCCACCCTTTTTCGTAACATTGATGGGACACGGGATGATCCTCACTGTGGCCGCCAGCCTTTCTCACGCCGTTGTTTACGAGGTGGGGCATCCTTAGCAGCAAAACGTGGCCCGATGGTCCGAGGAGAACTATAGTGGACCCCGGGGGTACCACAGCTGGCATCCGTGGGTCACGTGACCAGGGACCCACCCGCAGAGTCACAGGAAGCTAGCGGTGGTCTCAAACAGAGGGATCGGCCAGTTCTGTCGCTTAGGACTTGGCAAGGATGCTCAACACAGCACAGCCTGTGACCCCCCCCCCACCCCACACCCCCTACAAAAGTAAAGTAAAGACTAAGCAAAAACAGACCAGGAGATAACAGGGAAAAAAACAGCAGTCACACATTAAAGGTTAAAGGCAAGATGCTTCCCCGTTTCTGACACTGCCCTGTTCTCCACACCATCGGTTGCAGGTAAGGCCCCTTAGTCCAGAGTGCTGAGGACAGACGTAAGAGAGACTAGCCAGGGGTGACCACACTGAGCTGGCGGTTCCAGTCTGGGTGAGGAGGTGGAGTCACACAGCTGCTGCTATCTCACCTCCATGCAGTCCAGGTACTCCAGTGCCAGGTCATAGCAGAACCTGTACTGGTCCTGAGGAAGACAAATACAGGCATGCATTGGTTACATCATTGTTTCCCAATATGGTCCTCAGGGACCCACAGACAGTCCAGGTTTCTGCTGCCTCCCAGCTCCTTGTTGGGAGCAAAAATGTGGACTGTCTGGCTGGGAGCTGGGAGGGAGCAAAAACATGGATTGTTTGTGGGTCCCCAAGGACTGGATTGAGAAACACTGGATTACATAATTACATAATATATTATATAATTCATTCATTACTAGATTATTATCATTTTGGGAATATATGAGGGAAAAAAACCATTTAGAGCTATGATTATAACTTTTAGACTGGCATTCATTAAGACTGCTAGTTTAATTTACTAGTGCATGCTTTGAGGTGCAGATATAACTGTATTAAACAACTGTACCCATGAAATGACCACAGAAACAGGAAATCAAGATGTCTTGAGGGGAAATGCCCCAGTGCCTACTCACCAGGGACTCCACCATGTTGGGCTTTGAGTTCCGTAGCGTCTTCACAGCGTAGAAGACGTCCACTATGTTCTGGGACTCGATCATCTCCAGGATCATGGTGCAGGCGCAGAATGTTCCGCTGCGGCCACCGCCATTGCTGTTGCACACACACGCACACACACCATTGCAAGACCTTAACAAGAGTGCATTTATATATGATATGTGCTGGTACTGTGCGCAAATATCAGAGCACAATGCTACTGTGACTTCGGGATGCAAAAGATGCAGATTTTTTCAGATTATATTTATACACAAGCATATCCAATGGGGGCCTTGTCTTATGTAAGAACCTTCTCCAATAGCAGACAAGCTTACATACAATCACTGGCCGCTCCATTAGCAGCTGAGTCTGTCTGCAGCAAACCTACCAAGTCAAGAGTTTCACTCGGCCAAGCATGAGTATTTAAATAACTGTGGGCAGCACAGTGCCTTAGTCTCGCACCTCCAGGGTATTGGGTTGAAGCCCTGCCTGTGTGTGTGTGTGTGTGTGTGTGTGTGTAGAGGTTGCATGTCTTCCCCATGGCTATGTGGCTTTAACCCTGTTGTCTAAACACATGCAGTTTAGGCAATCGAGTGTGCATGTGTGGGAGCATATCGGTTATGGATTTATGATACACTTTCCTACTCATATACAATAATACAAGCACATCAAGTAAATAAAAATTCGAAAATATGTCTCAATGACAGGATGGATTTCCATGTCTGCATCACAGTGCATAGCGACAGTGCGCTTGCCCGCAGGCAGTTCAGCATCAAAGAAGCCAGCGGTGGGCACGTAGAGCGCTGGGTGGGCTCGTCATTAAGGAGCTGGAACGTGGCTTAAACAGAGAGAGGGTTCAGGGCAAAAGGCGTCAGCGGGAAAAGATCTAGAGACCAATTTGTTCTCGCCGAACAACGTCAAAGGTCAGAGCCCAGGGAAGCCAAGACGGCAAATTAAAGCGATCGATCGCGAGCGGCTACAGCAGCATGGTGGGAGCCGCTGGCCGCCCAGTCCCGCCAGAGCCATCCGCTGCAGCCACGGTTAGCGCAGTGTGGTGGCGCTGGGGGTCAGCTCTGCGCTCGAGCCGTACGCAGCACTCCCAATGACAGTCCAGTCCTGCATGCTTTAATCTAATCAGTGAGTGACACCTGTACTGTGCGCACTTGTACGGGCAATGGCAAGGTCTATAGTCAGATTACAGACATACTACATAAGGATTAAGGACAGGAACTCAGTTCTAAGTGAAGTAAAGATTGTGAGACTGTGCTTGCCGGTGCTTGTAACTGTGCGCGGCGGCGTGTTCGCGGTGGCAGGCCACGGGGACTCACAGGCAGTGCACGGTGATGCGGCCCTCCCCGCTCTCCCGCTGCCACTCGGCCACGTGGCCCAGTAGCCCCAGGAAGGCCTTCTTGGAGTCGGGAACATCGCGGTAGGCCGACCAGCGCAGGAACTGGAACTGTCGCACCAGCAGCTGACCCTCCTGGAGCTGGGACGGGGGGTTGGGAGGCAGAGGGGGTCAGACCTCAGGCGTGTGCCTGACTGCTAGCAGGCTTCCAACACACGTGTCACAAGAGTCACCCTCGAGGTGGGGGGGCACAGCTGGATTCGCCACCCAACTGAGATTAACCATGGCAGCAGCGGGTTTGGGGGGGAGGAGGGATTCTCCTCCGGCCAGCGATGTTGCAGCCAGCTGCATTATGTGTGCGTGTATGTGTGTGTGTGGGGGGGGGGGGTTTGTGATTCATGCAGCACCCGGGCGGGGGGATTGCCAGCTGTCTCGCCAGCTGCCCGCTCTGGCTGCCAGTGGCCCCAGGAGTGCGCCCCCGCGTCTCTGTCTTGCGCGCTCCGCCGTTTGTCCCACTTTAATGCGCCGATCTCCCCGCCACCCTCTCGCTGCCTGCTATTTTTGGAGGGGCTCCCAGGGTGAGGTGGCGTGGAGCAAATCCTGACAGGTGTCATAAGCAGAGGCGGCTTCAAGATAGCGCCCTCCTGTGCAGGGGCTGTCAGCGTCGGGGACGGGGGACTGCCACACACACGCGGACACACGCACACACACACAAACACGCATGCGCGTAGACACTAACATGACAAAGCAGCACTCCACACAGGGAAGCACACACACCTCAACATACAGAACCACATAAAAAAGACTAATATCTATATATATCTAATATCTATATCTACGTGGGGACCGTCCTTTCATTTATAGGGGCATGACCCTAATCGCAACGATGACACCCTTAACCATATGTAACCAAACAAAAGAAAAGAGATTTAAATGGTGCCCACAATGCAATATTTACATAACACACACCATGCAAGTGCACATGCGCACAAACACACACACACACCAGATCCTCCTCATTTGGGCTCGGCCCGACACCTCACACGAGGTGGACACCCTTTGAAACCACATGACATGTTTTATGAATACACACAGGGAGACATTCTCGAAAGCGACCGGCGAGGAAAACCGCACAGCGGATGTGACATCCATTACGCTGAAAGCCTCGGTAACAACACCAGAGGCAAAAAAAACACGCCTTAATATTAAAAAACAAAACAAAAAGCCATGAGAGAAGTCATGGAGTCACTGTGAGTAAGCTAATGTATTTTTTATATCCATTATATCAGAAAGCATTTGTTCCATTTTGGCCTGAAGGTGTTTTGTGAGTTCAGTGTTATGGGGGTGGTACAAAAATCAGAACGTTGAGCCGGAACAAAGGGAAGCTCTTCTGGATGTGCAACGGGCTCAGTTACTCTCCAAGCATCTGCGAAAAGTTCTGAATTACTTCACTGGGTTTCTGTGTGTGCATGTGCATGCAGGAAGTTTTAAAAACACTCATGCATCGTGTGTTTGTCTGAAGGTGCAGCCAACGTATATTTGGACAGGCCATAGACAGTAAAGCACAGATTTCTGACTGAAGTCATTCAATAGTCTCAAGACCTCAAAATCAATCCAAAGATCGATCCCTACCCGTGTGACGTTCTGGACCCGGAAGAGGCGCGTGATGACATCTTCATCAGCAGACCTGGACAGGAACTCCACCTGCATGGGTCCGTACTGTTGTGCGCCAGGCTCGGGCCAGTACTGGACGCATGGCTGCGGGTCGGTAGTCAGAACCAGCAGGACAGGACAGAAATATGACAGGATGAGACCAGAATGACAAACACCTGTCCAACATCTAATTAATAAAAGCACCCAGTGGCCAGTTTTCTTACACCCCGTTTGTTGGGGGGGGGGGGGGGGGGGGGGTAACCCGGGACCCCCTAATGGCCAAATATAGGAGGGGAGGCCAGAGAGTCACCAGACAACCTAAAGAGGGAAACCTAAATGAAACAGAGGTGAAAACTGAACCCAGAACACTTGAGAAAGAAGGCCGCAGTGCTACTGAGTGAGACACGGTACCATACTGGGCCGGGTTGGGCACCCAAACCCCTCCATTTCATAAAAATTGACCCATTAACATTAGAGCACGTTGAAGACAAAATCGACAGCAGCGTCCAGCACTGCAGTCCCCAAACGAGTGAGCAGCAGCAGCATAGCTATCAGAAGGAACACGCGGCGGGAGTATTAACAGGCAGCTAGAGTGCTAAAACGGAGCGAGGTAGGCGGAGAGGGGGGCGGGCATTGGCGGGACGAGATGGGGCCCGGAGACGGGGCGGCGGAGGGGTAACGCCGTGCCACTCACGCTGTTACCAACGCGGCGACAGGACCGCGGGAGAAAACAAATATTAATACATAAAGACAGGCTGCGGAGAGGGGGGGCAGAGAGGGGGTGACGGTAATCCCCCCCAATGAAGGGGGGGGGGGGCAGAAACAGACAACAGATGGAGGAAATGTACTCAGCAGGAGCGCCAGGGAAGTACACTGATTAGTGTCTGCAGATGCTTGATGGGCTGATTTGACTGTACTTTAATGGGAATGTGGAGATGCAGCAGGCGCCTGTCTGCGTCTGCGCGGCTGCAGCGAGAGACGGGCCGAGTGGGAAAGCTGGCTTGCGCCGAAGAAGCAGCTCCGTCCCCCCGTCCCCCCATCCCCCCGTCCCCCCCCCCAGCTTCCGGGAGCGGCAGAGGCGGGAAAGACGGAAGCGAGAGACGGAGCGGGAGAACGAGGGCGAGAGCAGCGATTCGGGGAGGAAATAAAACATCACAGTGCAGGCTGCGGGAGGATGGAGAGGGGCTCTGCCAAGCGGGAAGAGGACAGAGCGGGTGGGGGGGATGAAAGGCAGGCATCAGCATACAAACACACATATAAATAACCGAATAGGCGGCAGGTCACAGAGAGGGCTGCAAGCGGGTACGGCAGACGGAGGCTCGTGGGGCTGCAAGCGGGTACGGCAGACGGAGGCTCGCGGGGATGCCAGCGGGCACAGCAGACGGGGGGTCGCGGGGCTGCAAGCGGGTACGGCAGACGGGGGCTTGCGGGGCTGCCAGTGGGTACGGCAGACGGGGGCTCGCGGGGCTGCCAGTGGGTACGGCAGACGGGGGC
>JAODKL010000135.1:24978506-24990995 GCA_026780765.1 Petrocephalus schoutedeni
GGGGGCGGGGGGGGGGGAGTAATGTCCAGCTCTTATCAAGCTTTGGCGTCAGAGCTCTGAAGGACTCTGAGGGGATATGGGGGGGGTGGTTGTGGGGGTTGAGGGGATGGGGGGATGCAAAGCAAGAGGTACCATCTCACTGTGGATAATTTCCCTATTGTTATTCTGTCCCACCCTCCATAAGACAGATCCCATACACATCTCCCCTCATCACAAAGAGACTCCCTGGCATCCCAGGAAGTGATGTGTGCAAAAAAACAGCCTTAAAGGGCAGAATAGCGACTGGGTCAGGGAAAGCACTACCTAAACATGTCAGGTACGTTCTGCAGAGAGAAGCAGGGCCCTCATGGGGACTGGGCGGCCCAGGCCTGCTAGTCACTAATTACATCACAGGCGGCGGCTCACCCGCTCCAGGGCGAAGGTGCGGACGCTGTACTCCGCCAGCGTCTCCGTCTTCAGCAGCGTGATCTTGATGTCGCCGTACAGGTCGCTGTCGTCCGGCCAGTACTTACAGCATTTCACCTGCCGCAGTGACAGCACACCTACCGTCAAGCTGACAATTACGCTCGCAGTTACGTTTGCAATTACATCGGGCAGCATAATGGCGTCACTGGAGCGGCATGAATTGCACAGGACCTGATCTCCAAATTGATTAATTAATCGATGCAATTATCAGGGCGGGAAGAGAGCTCACCTGCTGTTACAGGTGTGAACTGCTCGCTAAAAGCACAGGCAAAAAAAGCCATCGCTGGGAATCTCTAAGCAGCATTCTCAACACCTGGACTAAAATGCCTCTCCCTTCCGCAGCTACGTGCCGTTTTCCTATTTAAACATTTATGGCAGTTGCAGAAAGCAATCGACACATTTAATAAAATGCTAGCAGGCATTCCAGGTAGCGTGGTTTAATCCGCAGAGGATCTTACAATTAATGTTCCTCTGTCTCGGCTAGGCTGAAGCCTATCTGACAGACCATCAGCATTTACCAGACCTAAGCAGGGCCTAAAAGAGGAGTGCACTTCCTGCAAAATGACTAATTAAAAGTTTGCACATCTTCTCCCATCCTAAAGTCAGACAATTATAGCAAAACACTTATTAAACCCTGTGAACATTTCCCCCCATGTTGAGCCAAATGGTTCTAATATTTGGGAGTGACAAGCCAAGCAGGGGAAAATGTGCATTTCCCCACCGTAAATTGAAAAGGAGCCCATGTTCTTGCATGGGATTAGTCAAGCGCACGCCCTACAGACGCGCCCCTGCTCTCTGGCTCGGGCACACTGCTCTCCAGCGTATGCCCGATGCACATTCCTCTGCTGACAACCAGCTCATATAGGTGATTTCATCAAAAAAAACATTAATGCATTTATTCTTTAGAATACATAGCAGGGCCATTTATTACAATAGTCTGAAAAAACTGAAATCTTTCCATCCTTATCCATACTTATTCAGACTTATTCGAACAAAATCAAGTTTCACACTTACAGCATAGGAGCCCTTTCAGTCTAATTCCTTATATAAGTATGTCGGACACAGACCTCATCTCTGAGCTGAAAAGACAGTATTGTTCCAGCTGTCTGGCCACACACGAGAATGCATGAGAGCAGGAAGCCAGCGATTAAGCACCAATCGGCTCGAGTCCCGAGCAGGGAGGCGGGTTCAAGGCTGCTCGTCCCACCGCAGTGGAGCCCCTTAGGGTTCGGGGGGAGGCCACCTACCCGGCCCACCTCCACCAGCTTGGTGATCATGATGATGCTGAAGCAGTTCTCCTGCCACACCATGCGCCAGAAGTCGTAGACGGTCTCCTGCTTGGGCCCTAAAGTGTGTGTGGGGGGGGAGGGGGAGATCCACATAAACCGTGATGTCATCAGCACAAACACCATATGATTTAAACAGAGCTGAAAATGCCGCCGCTGGTCAGTGGGCTGGCGTGAGGCTCCACAGGTCAGGATGCTCTACAGGTGATCAGAAGGTGTCTAGTTCAAATCCCAGGTTTCACCACTGGGTCCATAACCCCAGCAGCTCGAGGGACTGGCTAACCCTGCTTTCCCAATGGTACACGACTTTGGATACAAGTGTCTGCTGATTATGTGAGCGTAATCCTACAGGAAACATAAATCAGCTTTCTGAGCAGGGCTTGGGGTAGGCGCACCAGTCTTCAGTGACACACATTCACTTTTCTGCATATTCAGGATGGAAACCCAGAGATACCACACAAGCACCATGCCGACCTGGGGGTTGGAAGCAAACCCACCTCCCTGGAGGTATGAGGCTGCTCAGTCACTGTCCCATACTGCAAATAACATGCAGTTCATAAACTTTTGCCACTATACTTTGGGGCCAACGTCACACGGCGCTGCCAAGTGCCCATGCTGGCGCTGCCCACGCTAACTCGCTAAACTGCTGGGCCAATACCATGCTAATGCTATTCATTAGCTGGCTGATCAATAACAGCGCGGGGCTGATACTCTTAACGAGGGGGCAAGGAAACACGTCTCTGACCAGGAATACAAAGTACACTTACGCAGGGGCGAAGACCGCGGACATCTGCTCGCGCTCATTACAGCAAGCAGGAACAATCAGTTGCAGGCTGTCAAGTCTCCCCAGCCTCCGGGTTCGAGTGAAAGAGTCTTAGTTACAGCCGCTCGAGGATTCGGAGGCAGAACTTTTTTTGGTGAGGACTGACTGGGAGGGGCTGGAGGAACCCGGCGGATGGCCTAAATGAGAGGAAGGCCTAGGGCGGCGTCGACGGGGGTTCAGGGGGAGCAGACCCCGCCCTCCCCACTGGGGGCTCATTCTGGACCTCCGTCTTCTCCAAGACGGCGCCGTGGGACCTGCCCCATGACGGGGCGCATCCCCCCACTGCAGCCCCCCGTCCCGAAGCCTAATTAGTCCTGTGTCTGGCACTTCCTCGCATTAATTTAAGGGCCCACAAATGAGGTAGCAGCGCAACCTGATTTGCATCGGCCTGCGCGGCTGCGGCCGCCGGCGCCCGCGCATTGCTACGCTCCTCTATTAAGCAAGGGCTGTGTTTGTTTATCTGGCAATTAACCACTGGGACCTACCAGGGATGGGGAGAAGAGGGTGTCTGTCATTATTACATTGTGGGGACCAGATGTACTGCACCTTATGTCCCCACAAGGATAACCTCAGTTTTATAAAAATCTGTGACTGCAATCAATAAGCTAAAAATACCAAAAGTCGTGTATTTCGTTTGGTCACTTATGGTTAAAGTTAGGGCTGGGTATGGGGTTATGGGTGTCACGGCTGGGATTAGGGTTATGCCCATAGGACTGAGAGGAGCATCACCAAAAAGATAAGAATACAGGGATTGTGTGTGTGTGTGAGAGAGAGAGAGAGAGAGAGAGCGAAAGAGTATTTCTGGTGGATTGACAGGCGAGCAGCTGCAGGGGAATTATGCGGAGGATAAGTAGGATCAGAGTGGGCGGGATTTGGAGCCAAGAGCAGATGGGGGGAGGGGGGGCGCTCACCAAGAAGGAAGGAATGAACAAAGATACAGACACCTACAGAAAATCAGGAACAATCACGAGCATCGACACATACACATAACCACACACACACACACTAATAAAAATAAAAGACTCAGACATTCACGCACTGGGGCACACAGACACACACATACTGGCACCTTCCCACGACATCTCACGATTTCAGGCACGCTGATGTCTGACACACATTTGCAGGCACCTGAACACAGCCACATGCACGCAGCTACCCCGTCACAGAGCTCACGAACACTCTCCAAGACGCTGAAGCTTGAATGCACACACAGACTTCCACAAGCGTGCAAGACACACGCTTATCTACTCTGCATGCATGCTCACACTTGGAGGCAGACGAACATCTGAGTCAGTGAGAGCCTATGTAGGACACAGATAGTCCTGCATAGGAACCTTACAGACACTCACCCTGAGTAGCGATGAAGTGGTTGGATCGATGATAACCCTGGCAGGAAAAAATGGACAGGTTCAGTACTAGGGTCCTTCAGGGTGCCTCGTACCTGCCCCCCCCATGCCGACCCAACACAGCTCTGCCCAAACACCTCCAAGCATGCTCCTTTACAATGCAGATATTGTTCAGCAGTGGTTAGAACCTTCAATTTAGCCCAATGATTCATCTTTAGAAATGTGCAGTGCAATGAAGTGAAACAGTTCTACTCCGCACCGTGATAAGATGTTATGCATTATACTACCAAGCCTTTCATTAGCAGTCTTTACATAGACGTATGTTTTCCCCTGAATATCTGCTGGAAGCAGCCTTCGGATGTGAGCCCTGTTGCGTGTGACCAGCTATGCGATTTCAGCATTAAGCCAGTGCCTTCCTGAATGCCACCCTCAGGCCTGCCAAACCTCCACTGGCTTCAGAGCCCCCGTTTTCCCGAAATGAATGCCTGCCATCCACGTAACAGGTAAATCCCTCAATGCTCATTTTTCACTACCAATGCAGCGAAACCTGCTACCATGCTACAGAACAGACTAATTAATTATACTGCAGTAACTCTTTAATGACAATAAGGTAAGAGGATGTGCGGATTTGTAAGGCAGGACAGCTTCCAGCACTGGCTCTTCATAAGTGACAGGCCCTGACAGTTCGCCCCGTGACCTTGGCTGGATTACAGGTTACTGGAAAACTGGCTTCATGGATATTAGTCCCCATAGATCCAAACCCAGAATCTTCCACACTGCTTTTCCCCCGACTAGACTAATGAGTGAGAACAGCAAAACTGTCAAGTCCATGCTGCTGGAGCGAAGCAGGAGAGCTGCCTAGATATCCGGCTGTTGTCGGTCCAGCCTTCAGAAAGCCACTGGGGTCTCACGCTCCCGCGTCCCCAGGCCCAGGTGTCTGCACGACACCACTCCAAGCGTGCTAGCCATGAAAGGTCCTTCTAGAAAGAACGGACCGGCTCTGACAACAGGAAGCTGTTCTTTACAGAAGGATGGGTGCAATTACTGCGCTTTTCAAATAATCACATCTTCTGCCCACAGGTGCGTGAACCTGCATACTAAAACTGACAAAAGCGAAAATATTCGCACCTGTAACTTTTTCTTCATTTTAGACTCAAATGTTTTTCTTTTTGAAATAAATTTGGCTATGACTTTGACCAAACAAGAAGCCGAAAGATGGATGCATGGACGGATGGATGGAGGGATGGATGGATGGATGGATGGATGGATGGATGAGTAGACATAATTTCGCTAAATTTTGTTAATTTCCCCTTAGGTTCTTAGGCCAGTCCAGGGGGAGCTTTTTCACCAGCTCATGATCCCCTGAAAAAATCGAAGGAGAAGAAATTGATCGCAGAGCCATTGAGGCTCGTCCTCAGGCTAACATGTCTCATCTGTCACCCAGAGAACCCCCCCCCCCCCTCCCGGGGTGACAATTGTGATGTGCTGCGTCATGGCTGAGTGGAGAGTAGATGAATGACTGCCGCTTGGGGTGTGGAAGCTCCACCCCCGCCTGGCTCCTATAACTACACAGGGCTCTGACTCATCGCCAGGGCAACCACACCTTGGAGTTCCACCAACTAACACCTAAGTGGAGAAAACTGAAGAAGAAGCAGGTATGGATCTAAATGGTGACTTGAGAAGGCGACATGGTCTCTGTTGCATGACCTCCTGCACCCGCAAACAATTTGACTAAAGCAGATCAGCGAAACAGTATGTCCATCATTGAGACTATTTGGCATCTTCTACAGCTATTGGTGTTCAGCTACGTTGCTTTAGAATTGTCACCTGACCTCCATTCTACAGGGCTCCTTGAGAATTAGACAGCTGGCACAAAGTAAGCCTTGGCCACCAGAGATGCTGCAGTAACCCAAAATCACTCAGCCACAGATTATGGCTGTCACTCAAACTGTTTGTGTTAAAGAATATCATCACCAGGGCAGAAAAACATCTCAGAGGAATCAAGATCTGGAGATTCCAGGGGACCACATCAGAATAGCTCAGAAATTCTTGGGAACCCAAATTACACTCCTTAGCCCCATCTCACTTAGCTCCCTGGAACCCCCAAGAGCCCCAATTTGTGCCAGCTCCAACTGTGGTTGTGCCCTCACCCAAACACAACCTCCCCCAGGAGCCACAGGATCCGCTTTTGGGGTTTGGAGGGATGCGGGCAGCTCAGATAGGACAACAGGGAGGTAGCAGACAGAAGATACAGCAACAAAGTACTTACTTCCCTGTTTATCCGAATCTACAGGGTCCGATAAGTCGAGAAGGGAGGGACAGTGTGGGCGGAGGAGGAGAGAAGAGACAGAGGCTAATTAACAAGAGCGCCAAAGAGGAATCGAGGAGTCAGAGGTCACAGGCGTGCCATGGGCAACCTGCACAGACAAACAATGTTAGTGCAGCAAGCTCCACAGCAGGGAAAGGACAGCAAGAGGCCCAAAGTCATCCTTAGAAGTGCATCTTAAAGTGCGGCTCTTTCCAGTACACTTCAGTATCTGTGATCAACCACTTATGTGCTGGCGTCTTTTGATGTCCGGACCGCGAGCGCCTTTGCATTAATGGCCCATGCCAAGTTGTTCTGCATGAAAACGTCTTCCCCACGAATGAATGTAATGGAAATGCGTGTTTGTATTTGATGGCGATCAAAGCCTCCTCTTCAGAGATATAGCTGAGTGATCTGCTCTTTGGTGATTAAGAGCTGACTAGCTCCGCACTAACGCAATGTTTAAGAAGCTGTTGGTTAATCTCCAAAGGGTTGAAGAGAACGGACTGTCTGACTGACTGCCCAGCATCCCAGAAAATGGACAGGGGAAATGAGACCAAACAGGTCACCATATGTCCACCCATTCTGACAACAAGAGTCTTGTTTATTTGCACTTCCTCTCCCGTTCTTCGGGGAGTACCTCTCAAAAATTTCCGCAATAACCCTACCTGGGTGTCCTGGATGAAGTTTCCTAATGCTAATGTAACAGTAGCCCTGGGTAAGGGTGTGGTTTTCTTGTCAAAAATACCACCTTTCAGTGGGTGTTACGTGAAAGCACTGCTGCAGAATATGGTCACTCACATGTTTGGTTATCGTGGAAACCCCCATCACTTCCCTCCAATTATCCTGGCCCGTCGGCAATGCTAAAAACAGTCTATAGAGTTCTGAAGCATTTCCCCACAATTGAAAATTAGCAACTGATATTCACAAAATGCAAACTGATGTGACGCTGAATGCTAATGAATGCTAATGGACCCCAACAGGGTCCTCCCAACATCACAGCCCGGCTGCATGCTTGACTTTAAGACCAACAGTAGAAAATCCCAGGAAGGAGCAGCTGATTTATTCTTGAGCGAGAAACAATTTAAATTGTTTCTGCTAAATGAGCAACAGTGTTCATACACTTAAAAGCTGTTAGTCAACTCTGCATATAGACGTCGGCTGAGCAAATGCATATTAATACAGATAAGCTCCTTATACCAGAAGTGGGGCTCACCGGTGGAGTGTACAGACAGACCCACCCTAAGAATAGAGCAAATGAGCCCATCAGCATTCAGATCCAGTGAGTGCGTGGCTGTTCTCTGACAGGGAGGGATCACAGAATCTCTCGCCAACACGCGCCATGAGTCACAGGATTTTATGTCGATGGGGATTTTTCCCTCTGATTTTAGGGGGTTCTGGAAATTTCTCCAGAGGGAGATTCACAGATGTTATTTTTAAAGCTTCCTTTTTGGGAGGGGGAGGAGCCAGCTGGCCACTTTATAGTGAGGCAGGTGGCTTGGTAGCCAACTGTTACTATCACTGAAGGGTTCAACAATGTCTTCATCTACACTGACTTACATATGGTACATATCTCACACTGGGCACTTACTGATGTAAATACCTTATTGTAACACCAACACTCTGCATGCTACTTCACTTCACAAGTCCTTTTAGCTATTGTTGCTCACGTTTGCTTTTGAGGTGAAGTTCCTCAGGGGCAAACACCAATCTACCGGCCGGTTCAGCCCCTCGATAAGGTACTCCATCTGAGGAGAGCCATCAGCCAATCAGGCAAGTCCGCGATGTTACTTTGAGCCATCTCCTGTCTCTGCTCACCTGACCGCCCACAACTAGACAATAGTGATCCACTGCTAAGCTTAGACTAGCAGCACTTGCTGCTTTCCACCCAGATTAAATCCACTTTTTAACCCCCCCCCCTCCACCAGCATGAAGCAGGACAGATCAAAGTGGTGTCACTGCAGCACAGGGTATGCCTGTGGCCACATCGCCCCATAGGGCCTTTCCGGTAGAGAGGAATCTGGAACAGATATGCAGAGGTGGACATCTCAGGTCCACAAAGCAAAAACCCAGACCAGGATTTTGCTTCAATTAACCGGTTGAGTCACCGTCACAGAGTGCTCAACTGGTTGGTTGAAACAAAATCTTAGTCTTTTACTTTCTAGACCAGAAATGTCCAACTCACCAGACATGGGTCCAGGAAACTTGTTGTGTTGTAAACATGTTGTTACAGCCATAGGAACCAAGCCATGGGAATCGATACAGCTAACCATGGGGATTACCTGACGGAGAAAAAAAAGCAACACTCACGTCGATGTAGTTGGCGTTGATGTAGTCGGAGTTGGGATCCCCCAGCAGTGGATGGAGCTTGACTCGATGGCGATCGTCTGAAGGGAACCAAGAGGAAAGTTGATGTATGGCACAGGCACACAGGTATATACTACTATACCATATCAGCTGCTCCTTAGGATTGCTTAATACCAATATTGTGGATTGAGGATGCAATTATCTGGCAGGCATATTGACTGACTGTATGAATGCAGCTGACTCTTGGAGGAAGGTTATGAAAACATTCCACAAACAGCTACAGAATTGTATAAATGTGAACCACGTTAGAGCCCTCTGTTTAAAGTGCCCACTTACAACCCATGAGGCTGTCATGTCTTCCCTTGGTCTTGTCTTTCTTCTTAGTGACATCCCATCCTTCAAAGAAACTCTAAGAATTAAGGGCAAGAAGAAAAGTTCCTTTAGAAATCTGGCTCCAGAGTTCAACTGGCAGCAGTTCAGTAACTGTTACAGCGATCCGGTCATCTGAGGAGCCACATTGTCAGAAAAAAAGTAGTAATTTGTACCTTTGAGGGTACAAGTACTTCTCTGACTACTCTGAGTACTCTGTCACTGAGGCTGTACCCTCAAGGGTCTGCCAATTGTACCTTAACTGTAGGTGAATGTACCTTTTACGGTACAGTAATGGACTCTGAGGAACATTGGGGGTACATTCTTGTTATTCGTACCTTGGGGTACAAAACTGTACCAGGGTTCTGCCCGTGCATCACTAGAATAAGGGGCCATGGTATGAAGACCTCAGCCTTCTGGTATCACCACGGTAATCCTGAGATCTCTGTATGCAGAAACCATTTACCGTCCAGCTCACCCCCTCCCAGCTCCAAGCCATTAAATGCTACAACATCTCCACAGGTATTTCTTCACTCCTTCTGTCACATGGGGCACCTCCCTACCTTGTGACCCTTGTGTCATCACGGTCCCTCCTCGCGGGAGACGTGGCACGTGGCACGTCTCGAATGTGTTGGGCAACCAATCTTGGATCTAGCACCTATTTGCCTGGCCACACAGATTGTCTGTACCCACACAGACTGACAGCTTTTATATTACAGGGAATTTTCCTCTATCTATTTGAACAGAAACTCCATCTTTAACATTTGCAGCTATGTCATGATAGCAATGTGTCATATAAGGTGCCATCCCCCTTGCATGCAGATTCAGCCAAGTGAAGTGCCCATTCCTGGTCCTGTTTTATTCTATTTCTTCTTACACTTGTTTAGCAGATACTTTTATCCAAAGTGACATATAACTGAAAAGGCAGGATCAGATAGTCCCTGGAGCATTCTGGGTAAAGTTTCTCTGCTAAAGGGCCCGACGGCCCAATACTGAACATGAGATTTGGACTGGTGACCTTCCAATCTCAAGCAGACAGTCCGTACCAGCAGAGCCATAGACCAACAGCACAAGAAAAGTTCAAGACAGCACACACTTAGATATTGTTGAATCATGCTGGGCGTTTTCCTTCCCAAGACCACACATCTGTTTGATTGACAGCATTAATTCCACCCAAGGTAAGATGCCAAGCATAATATTTTCCATCACTCCCAAGCAGACAATCACACTTCTTAATAAGTAGCCCATTAACTATTATACAAGCCATCAACCCCCCATACTAAACTAAGACAGGTGGGTTTTATTAATTCCCATTAGGCCAAGTAGCCATTTTATGATGCAAATGGTGAATCTACCAATCAACCCAATGCATCGTTTTTCGGATTTCTCACTTTTATTATATCAGCATCTGTTATTTACCCTTTGTTGACGATGACATGGAGGAAACACGCACAGATTCACTTTCCAGAAACTTCCAGGAACTAACTGCTCTTTACAGATACCCTGCATCAATATCGCTGCTGAAACACAAAGGGATGTTACGCAACACTGTACTCTGCAGTATATTGCAAAATGGCTGCTGTGCTGAAAGTGTGGACACAATTACTTTGCAATAAAACCTGAATGGCACATCACTCTCTTACCTCTGCAATTGCAAGTATTTCCTAGGAACCCACAATCTTAATTTACCTCTAGACTCGATTTTAGATCACTCTCTCTCCTGGCGTAACGCTAAATATGTACTCAGCATGCCAGCCCAAAGGGCCAAGGAACAGTGACACCAAACTGATCGCAATGTCAGGTGCAAAAACGACAACACACAGAAGAACGTTAGCATGCAGGATCTGCTCAGGTTTAACCTTCATCCTAAATGCGAAATGCTTGCATGCTAAGCTGCTAGCCTGGGGCAAATATAAATTATGTCAGGCTTCTCCTGGCACAGCCTGCCGTGCTGCCATCACAGAAGGCGGCCATTAGCAGCTCTGAGCTTTTAACACAGCGCAATTCCCGCCTAGACCGCGGAATGTCTGCCGTGGCAACAACTGATCCGATTTGCCTCTGTAATTAGCCACACTGCAAGCCAGCTCGCTAATTTATTAGAGCACTGGTTTGTTCAGCAGCACACAAAGACAGGGCTGCGTGTGAAGTAAGGATATGAATAATAAACAGACTAAATGTTATTCCTAAAACTGGGGCGGCACCTTGGTGCAGTAGTTAGCACTGTCGCATCACACCTCTGGGAACAGGGCTCCCTGTGTATAGAGTCTGCTTGTTCTCCCCGTATCGCCGCGGGCTTTCCTCCGGGTACCCCCCCGTCCAGTTCTGAGTTGTGCCTGTGTGAGTGAATGGCTTGTGGGTGTGCCCTGTGATGGGCTGGCGGCCCATCCTGACTCTGGGCCCCCACGACCCTGAACAGGACAAAGCGGTCTCAGAAAATGGATGGATGGATGTTATTCTTAAGACATTCTTACACTGCTCTCCATAATTATTGGCACCCCTGGGTAAGATGTGTTAAAGGCCTTAAAATTTTTATTGCAGAAGCATATTCTCACACTGAAAATTGTAGAAAAATGTAAACATCAACTCAGGTGAATTTTAAGGGGGAAAAAAAAAATCCATGACTAAGAAATAATTATTTTTCATAAAATCACCTATTGGCACCCCTAACAATTCCTAGGAAATACATGTAAATGAAGTATTTCTGTCATTTCTACAGTAGTTTACAAAGTTGATCAGAGTATCTAGGAATATTTAATTAGTGATTCATCACTTTCTGTTTCCCTGGGGTATAAATATAACGTGACACAGAGGCCATTTCTCTTATCCACTCTTCAACATGGGAAAGACAAAGGAACACACCATTCAAGTAAGGCAGATGTGTGTCGACCTTCACAAGTCAGGCAATGGCTACAAGAAAATAGCCACTCGCCTGCCCCTATCTACTGTCAGAGGAATCATTAAGAAGTTTAAAACAACTGGAACAGCGGTAAACAAGCCTGGAGGAGGACGCAAGGTTATTTTGTCACCACGCAGAGTGAGCAGGATGGTAAGAGAAATAAAAAGTTCTCCAAAGCTTTGCAACGTTCTCCAAAGAATTGCAACAAATTGTAGCATCTTGGGGTTACAAAGTCTCCAAAACAACCACCAGGAGCTATCTACAGTACATGCCAACAAGCTGTTTGGGAGGCATGCACGGAAAAAACCTTTTCTCACTCACAGTCATAAACATACACTTCTGGAGTTGGCTAAGCGATACTGGGGCTTCAACTGGGACTGTGTGCTTTGGTCAGATGAGACCAAGATAGAGTTTTTTGGTAACAAACACTCTAAGTGGGTCTGGCGGAATACAAAAGATAAGTATGCAGAAAAGCACCTCATGCCCACTGTGAAGTATGGGGGAGGATCGGTGATGCTGTGGGCCTGTTTCTCTTCGAGGCCCTGGGAACCTTGTTAGGGTGCATGGCATCATAAATGCTTTGAAATACCAGTACATCGTTACTGGGTCTTTCAGCAAGATAATGACCCTAAACATGTGGCCAAATCTACACAGAAATGGTTCACCAGACACAGAATCAAGCTCCTCCCATG
>JAODKL010000135.1:24991095-25038354 GCA_026780765.1 Petrocephalus schoutedeni
ATTAACATCAGGGGTGCTAATAATTGTGGCACACATGATTTGATGTAAAAGAATTATTTCTTAATGTGGGATTTTTTTCCCACTGAATAAATGCACTTGAATTAAAGGTTGGATTTTCCTCTTTTTTTCATTGTGGTCCTATATTTTTTAGAAAACAAGTGAATTTATTAGAAGCTAAAAAACACATCTTAACCAGGGGTGCCAATAATTATGGAGGGCAGTGTATTAAACCAGCCGTGTGGTACATACAATTCATATCTGCTACTCAATTGTGTTCTGGAAACCTAGAACAGTCTGGCTTTATTTAAAGCTAAAGTCGCCAGCTAATGTTATGAGTAGAGGCTGTTTGCCAATTTGGCTTCACTGACAATAGACCTGCTCCCAAATCCAATAGGGCAGCAGAGTATTGCTAGGAAACTACTGTATGCTCTGTGCTGGACTACTGACCAGGAAGACGGTTGCTGGAGCAAAATGGTAGGGGGTTTGATCTCACCGCTCTCCAATGAAAATCACTGTCACCCAAAGTAAACCTAAAACAACGTAATGAGGCACCCATAGCAACACAAAAAATGTCTAAACAGCCGTGAGTGAACAGGTTAATGTTTTAAATGGACTTATGGGGATTGTTGTCACCGAGAAAAATATGACAGTGTCCCCAAGATTCAAACCAATCTTGTGTTATATGCACAATTAACAACGTGTTGTTATCTAGCTATCAACGTTAAGGTGTTCTAATCAGCAAAATGAAGTAATCATTCTAACGACCACCATGAATTTAAATGTTAACTAGTACAAACATAAATTCTACTTAAACAGACAACTTCATAAAGCATCTTTTCATTGATCAATTAGATGTCGAACACTCCTAGGAGACAGATGGGCATATTTAATCTATAGTAAATATCAGAATTGCTAAAAAGCATTTTTTCATCAGACAGCAATAATACGTTCTGTTGTGCTGGTTTTTAGTTTTTTACTATATACTATATTTTACTATATTTTACTATATAGCAATTCTACAGCCACCACTGAAGAAGTTCAATTATTTTATTTTAGCATTCCTAAAAAAGTTTAAATACAATAAATAACATGATCGACATACACCTTATAAGCACAGTTCTTTCTGTTTTATAGAGTATGAAAGCGGCTCTAAAAAAACAGGAAAATAATGTCAGAAGTCTTTTGGATGAGGAAATGGGAACCCAGATGGCAATACGCCTAAAAACATCACAGGCTTCTGATTCAGTGCTACCCGGCTTTCCGGCGACTTTTTAGCTGCGTCATATCCATTGATACAAGATGTATAAGAAAAGAACAGAATGTACTCCCTCCCACTCGGTTTTTCAGGGTGAGAGGATAATTGTATTTTATATACCCCTCTTCAAAGGAGCCATTTACTGTCCTCTCTATTCAGATTCCTTCTTCCCCACTTAAAACCCTTGCTTTTCTAAAATTCACTATGAGTATTTTATTCAAATCTGCTAAAACAGGGACTTACGGCCCTTCCACGGGAGATTACAAATGTTTGCATCATGCCCTTGGGTACTAGCTCTTTAGGCTCTGACGGTGCGTCCGAGGCATGGAGAGCAGGGCAGCTTGGGTCATAGACACGATCCAGTATTCGGAACAATGGGCGCCCCTGTGATCCACCGGCAAGGAGCAGTCATGAAGCCTGGCATTAGATGCCCACTGGTATTTTTGTCTTGCTCATTCCTACAGCCGAGGTCTCAGAAAATATAAGAGAGCGAACAAGAGGGAAAGAGAGAAATGAATACAGAGACCTGTATATTGATTTTGTGAGCCATTCGTTCTTCCCAAGGGGAACAGCTTAATGAGACTACAAGTGCAGCCCGAATTCCAGGGGGAGAACCTTCTACCAGCGGAAAAATCGGAGATAGACGTCCTCTTTCTTAAACCAAAAAAAAAAAAAAAAAAATACAGCTGACAGAATAAGAAGTCCTCTATAAGCCAATTTTTCAAAGATAAGTATTCCACAAAGGAGAACTGTCTGAGGGCTGAGAGTCGACTAAAACAAGAGGTTTCCATGGTAACCCTACATTAGTTGAGGACGTGAAAATAAATAAATGCACCCAAAAACATAGAGAACGGCCATGTACGGTCTTTGAAGAACGCGAGCTATCTATTCCTTAACCATCTTCATGGTCACTGCTGCAATCTTTCTGAGACGATGCCCAGCATCTCCCAGACGTCAGGAACATCTCCCCTTAACCTGCCCCTCCTTTAAATATAATGTAGCCTGTGGTTTAGAGTGATTACATAGACAATGACAACCTTTCATGACTAAGACATAAATCACGCATCAAAACCAAAACTTTAGTCCTAGGCTTCAAGTTTGCATTAGCAATGCCGCTAATTGCAAGTGTAGCATGAGCAAAGTAATTACAGTCGACATGAATCTCCTGTGAATCTCCTGTTCTTCACCGGTACGTCCTCTCCAAAGGACAGAAGTACGGCTGCTAGTCTCCTTGGTACTCAGCCATGTCCTTCGGCATCCTCTGGCTCATCACACATTTTGGCACAGTCTCTGTTTTTGACATGCTTGCCTGCTCAGCATCTAAGTCGGGTAACAAACATCTAAATTTCAGGCCCCGCTACTGAAAAACGTGGACGATATCTCCCACAAAAAGAGCAGTGGCTGAGGAAGACTCAAAGTCACAGCGGCTCGGTTTGTGGCGAAGTCGGAGCCAGCCGGTAAACAGATTCCCAGCCACTCCAGGTCACAGTCTGAGGAAAAGAGACACTTTTGATATCTTCCGCTAGGGCGAGCAGATTACCTGAGCCCCATGGAGATTAGTCACTCCTCCAGAGGACAAGTTCTGGACCCACAGCTCAACCGGGAACCTGCTGTTGCTTTATTTAGAGCCAGAACTCAAAGAAAAAACTCCCTTCATGCTGTGCAAACATCATCATAGAGGATCAATCAACTGGCCACAGGCTGCTGTATGAATAAACTGCTTCTCTCATATCCAGTCCTAACAACCTTGCATCTATTTCTCTACTCTCTTCCGCTTAGGTTTACCTGTACTTTACAAGTAGCTCAAGCTGGTTGCTTACGTAAACCTGTTACCCAGTTGAAAAAAGCTGCTATATCCTCTCTGAAGGCCTTTCTGTCCGCAGACTGGACCAAAACCTGATGAATGAGCTTTGACCAATACAGGGGAAAGGTCTCTAGCATCGAGGAGTGGCCTTACCCTGTTCCCATGGCGCCCCCTCACCTCATACTCCTGCTTGAATCCGTAGCCCTCTGCAGTTTTCATCTGGTTGATGTGCTGGAGCAGGTCGGCCACGCGCACGGCCGGGTGCAGCTGCCCCGTGTGGTAGGGGGAGCCTTTGCGTCCACATGGTCGCCGTGGAGAGCCCCCCAGCAAGCTGCTGGATTCATTCACAGAGCTACGTGGATCACCTGGGGGAGGTGACAGAGAGAGATCCATCTACGCTCCAAAGACACTTCAAGTTCTGTAGGTAGGGATCTGCTATATGGGTCTATATGTAGCTTTGGGATGCTAGTGTCCATATAAATGGCACCAGGTGCACATCATATTTCACAGGTTTATTCTTAGTGCTGCCAGCGTTACGGTTTGAGGCATCTGTTCAAAAGATGTTTTTTTTTAATCAAAAGCAAGATACAGCAGGACAAGCTGTGGTTGGAACTTAAGCGGGGGCGTGATCACGGGGGAGGCGTAGTCTGCTTACTGCGCGTGCTGCAGTTGTGGGCGTCCATGAAGGAGAGCGCCATCCTCTCATCCTCCTGCAGCGTGCTCTGGTCCGCGAAGCTCCTCTCCATGGAGCCCATCATGTGCGTCTTCTCCTGCCTGTAGGTGATGGGCGCCTTGTTGATGTTCACTGGCTTCCGGCTAGAGGGGGGGTTGGGGGGGCAGAGGCGTGTGGGAGAGAGGAAGAGAGGGACTGAGCGAGGTGAGAAAGGGAGAGATGAAAAGGTAAGGACGAGGACGACAGGAGGAGAAAGGGAGAGTGACGAGCAAGGGGAGGAGAGAAAGTGCGAGGAGCGGGAGGCTTATGGGGGGAGGAGAGTGGGGGGGCTGGCACTTACGGGTAGTAGGAGTAGGTGTAGTAGTCCCTTCTGAGGAGCATGAGGAACAGGAGAAAGACAACCAAGAGTAGTAAGAGGAAAAGGCTACAAGGGGCTTCATGGTGTGACTGGGTGGTGGCTGGGGTGCCAGCAATGGGGTGGAAACCCTAAATGATTCAGGGGCCCGGACATGAACCGGGGCCCTGGATCATGTCATTGGTCTGAACGTGAACTGGATGCCTAACCTCGGCCCTGCTATCTGCTCAAGAGGAAAGACCCACCAGCCTCCCAGCAGAAGCCGCTGAGCGGTCGGCCGTGCTCCCGACATCCCGGCGGACAGAGGCGCGGCCCGCGGGCGGCCAGGAAGTGGACTGAGAGGCCTAATTAAACTTGTTAGCTTGTTACTCTTTAATCAGAGCACCATGTGGCATTCCGCCAGGGTAAATTTAGCAATTATCCAGTTGGCAGTCAACGTCATGGTGGCTTAGCGGCCTAATCAAGCCTATACACTGAGCGCTTGAAAGTTCTAATGCTAGATCTAAAAAGCGGACTCGCCTGCAACTCGCTTACCTGTTTCGTGTTGATTACTATACAACTCATGTTTCAGTGTAGTTTATACTGAATATGTACTCACTTTAAAGTGGTCACTTTATAAGGTACGCCTCGCCAGTATCAAGTAGGAGCCACTGTGACCTTCAGAACTGCTTCAAGAGTAGCTGATTTGCGCATGCAGAGAAGCCATTCTGAACATCACCCCGGTACCGAGATGTTGTTTGTTCTTGTGGTCTTCCTGTTAGCTCTGACGAGTCTGGCCTTTCTCCTTTGGCCTCTCCCACTAACAGGGTATCTTTAGCCAAAGAAATGCCATTTACTGGATGCTTTTTTTTTTGTTCAACACACCATTCTTGTAAACTGGAGAAACTGTAGTGTGTGGAAATCCTAGGAAAGTAGCTGCATCTGAGATTCTGGGACCACCACAGATGATGCCACGATGCGATCTCGCCACCAACAACACCGCTTAAAGCAGGCATCTCAGCCAATGAAATGCGTAGGGTAATGGAAAATGAATATATCGACCCTGTTCTTTTGCTGTGTATATTCAGGTCCATATAATTTACTATTTGTAAGAGCAGGCTGTTTGCATTAGCCAGCAGGTACACTAAACGCGATGGCCACTGTGTCCATCAGAGTTAGAATCCAGTGTAAAAGTTAACGGACTGAAGCAGAAGTGCATGACATTATGTAGACAACAAAAGATTGGGGCTGGTCCTCTAGTTATTCTCCACACACAGGAAAGCAAACCGTGCCTCTAATTGAATCCAGTCACGCGCAGAAGTCGTAACGTAACGTGTGAACAAGGTGTCCATCCCCGCGAGTGTGCCGGCAGAGGCCATCTGCTTTGTAATTAAAATGTCATTCGGTATCTGTGTTAAGCTGGGACACAGGACCAGATACATGTAACTGTGCCAGAACGGGCTCCTAAAGCTGCTTCGGTCCTCGGCAAACATCCTGCGATCACGCCTAACGTCAAACTGCGCCATTTATGTTCTTCGGTAAACACACTGTTAAATTGCTAAGTGCTAGTAATTCACTACTCCATCGGATGAGCTCCTACCATATTATGATACAAATCTTACTCCTCTTCGAGGCTGCCGCCATATCCACCAAGGAGCCCCAAACAGGATGAATCACCCGAAGGGACGTGCGTGGATTAAACTGATGGATAACCCACAAATTTTAATACCAGCGCGACAGAGCCACACACGCCGCACCCTCTTGAAATCAAGAGCTGGGGGAGCCCAGAGAACAGAAGCTAATCATTCTGGAAAGCCCACCTTTTCCTACCCAATTACCAGCTAATCTACAGTCAACACCATTGCTACCCACATGTAATTAAGGGAGTAATTGAATTGCATCCCTCTTAATTAAATATTTCACACTCAGATAAGATTTTTAGATTAAATTCTACTTTGGCCCTCTAGCAGAGTTCAAATCTGTGCCATTATGCTCTACAAAAACTCGTAAAAAAGTATTTCTTCCAGAATTTGCACCCTTATACACACTCTTCAAGATCCTCTGTAAAAGAACTATGTTTACATTTGTATCAGTTGTATCTATATGATATAAACCACAATGTTCAACTTTGCTTGGCAGAACTTGGATAGTTGGCTAAAAGAACACTCTAGTTCTGTAATATCATCCAGTATAGCCAAAGACTACTGTATTGTAGTAGGACGTACAAATCAAACATCTATGTTACCATGTCAATGCAAAAATGACATGAGGGAATATGGCTGATTGTTTAGCACTGTTAAGAAGGCCCTCATGACACTTGGGTTGTCTGATTTTTCCTTAACCCCAACCAAACCTCCCCCCTGAACACTGGAAAGTGGGCAAGAACCTCCCATAACTCACCCCTTCTTGATGATGATGATGATGGCCCCCAGAAGCAAGATGAGGACCACCAGCCCACCGGCACACACCCCTAGGATCAGGCCCATCTCCTCCGAGTGCTGGGACACCTCCAGAGCCTTCTTATGGTCCTTACAGGCTGCTGGGTGATGTAAAAGGAGATGCAGGAGAAATCAGGAGAGCCGTGATAAAACGTAGGTACAAAAGAAGGTGCACCAGGAAAAAAACAGACAGACAGGAGGGGTGCATGAAGCAGGAGACACAGCGGAAAGCTCGACATTCTCATCAGAGCACAGGCAACGACGGCATGGGAAAGCTCGTCACTCTCATCAGAGCACAGGCGATGGAGGCATGGGAAAGCTTGTCATTCTCATCAGAGCACAGGCGATGGCGGCGTGGGAAAGCTTGTCATTCTCATCAGAGCACAGGCGATGGCGGCATGGGAAAGCTTGTCATTCTCATCAGAGCACAGGCGATGGCGGCATGGGAAGGAGCACAGGTGATGGTGGCATGGGAAAGCTCGTCACTCTCATTAGAGCACAGGTGATGGCGGCATGGGAAAGAGCGCAGGTGATGGTGGCATAGGAAAGCCCGTCATTCTCATCAGAGCACAGGTGATGGCGACATGGGAAAGCTCGTCACTCTCATTAGAGCACAGGTGATGGCGACATGGGAAAGCTCGTCACTCTCATTAGAGCACAGGCGATGGCAGCATAGGAAAGCTTGTCACTCTCATTAGAGCACAGGTGATGGCGACATGGGAAAGCTCGTCTCTCTCATTAGAGCACAGGCGATGGCAGCATAGGAAAGCTCGTCACTCTCATTAGAGCACAGGTGATGGCGGCATGGGAAAGCTCGTCACTCTCATTAGAGCACAGGTGATGGCGGCATGGGAAAGCTAGTCACTCTCATCAGAGCACAGGTGATGGCAGCATGGGAAAGCTCGTCACTCTCATTAGAGCACAGGTGATGGCGGCATGGGAAAGCTCGTCATTCACATCTGAGCCCAGGTGATGGCGGATCAATATCTGCATTTTCCACAAAAATCAGAAAGAGTGAGTGTACGTAATCAGGGCAATGGGGTGTGTGTGTGTGATGTGTCACTGGAAATTGCGCTGACGTCACTAACACAAGAAAAAGACGCCTGATGGAGGGTAGGGGTGCAGCCTCATTGTTTGTTGAAAGGCTTTTTTCTTTCTAACTGCACTAATGCAAAGGAAAATGGAAGCTGTGGAGCAGTCTTGGGGTTGCAGGAAATCTGACAAACAGCAATATTAAGATGGACCTCTTTCAGAAGCAGAAGGTGCTGATGGGGGTGATGGGGATACGTGGCTTTGGGGGCAGGACAGGGTACATTATCCACCAGAAGAAAATAAATGGGCGCATTTTCACACTGCTGATTTGTGCCTGAGGTCACGGTGCGTGATTTCTGTGTGAGTTTGCACTGCCTGCAGCAGGCAGCTCCTTTCTTGATCGCCCATCTGGCGGAAATGGGAGCGACTGCGCTGGCACTGCCCGCTTCACTGCCCGCTTCACTGCCGGCTTCATTGCCCGCTTCACTGCCCGATTCACTGCCGGCTTCATTGACTGCTTCACTGCCCGCTTCACTACAGGCTTCACTGCAGACTTCATTTCAGCCATTCTCGGCATAAAATGATGTACGCCTTGTACCCCTCGACAACCAATATGTAATTACATCTTCCCCCGGACGTGCACGCGCGTTCAGACACACACACACACACTTACATTCCTCTCTTAGTGAAGATCATCCATTCATTTCTATGGGAAAAAGCCCAATCCCAATCACGACACCCTTAACCCAAACCCAGCCCTAACCTTAACCATCAGTAACCAAGCAAAATACAAGATCTTTGGCATTTTGTTTTTTGATTGCCGCCACTGAATTTTATAAAATGAAGTTTGAGGTATTGAGAACTGAAAAAATGACCTCGCTAGTCACGGTTTATGAGGATTTGCTGTTCTTATGAGGTCCTTTGGTCCTCACAAGTACAGCATAACCTGTATACACACACATGCACACACAGAACTATATATGCAAAGCCTCTTCTGAAGCCCTTCACCTTCATCACGTTTTGTTCAGTCACACTTTAAAATCTGAATGCAACAAAATTACATTTTGCCCCTGTTCATTAAAGCAAATCCAGAACATTCATGCTGCATAAAATATTTTTACATTCAAATGTAATCATTTGAGTAGGCGTTTTGCTCAATGCAGATCTCCTGCAAAGGTCCTCCTCCAGGATTCCCTTGCACTGGCATCTGTCCATCCTGTCCTTGTTGAGGACAAGTTTGACAAAAATCCACTCCTTAGCATAATGCTGCCCCCCCCATGCCCAGCATCATGAATGGTCTTTACTTCGGTACCTGGGGTGTTTTTGACTTGCACCAAACATGGCATTTAAATTGAGGTTCATTAGGGCCACACAACATTACTGCAGAGGGCCTGGGGGTCTGCCACTTAATGCTGACATTTCTCAGGCATAACTCATGTCTCACAGGTCTCCAAAGAGACCGCGGTGGTGTTGTGGGGACTGCTGATCGCATTTCGAGAGAACATCTCTGAACCCTTCTCGGCCAATAGGGACGCCGCTCTGTCTGGGTAGCGAGTCTCATGTGACTTTACTGCCGACTGCCCTTCTCTTCTGAGCAGCTTAATAGCATGACCCAGTCCTGGTACCGTCTGGTTCAGGCTTAATCGTGCCCCTAGGAATGTCTACCAGTCACTCTTTGCCAGCTTTTTTTCTCTTTTTGCCTCCTGACAACTTAATTTCAAAATTTCATGGGTAGTTCGTTGGTGCTTAGAAAAGCATGACTGATCTGATCTGCTGTTTTAGCTACCAGACCTCACAGCTCTAGAAATACATAAGCACTCATATTTAGAAATTATACTTAATTAAAATGGGCGTAGAAGTAATCCAATTTGCATGTATTTTAAATTAACCTCAAAAAAGAGTAAAACATTTAGGAAGGGGGCCACACAGCCACCAAGGGAGCCCCAGACCGACCAGTATCAGCTGCATTTAGCAAATCAGCTCAGCATGTGGATTATTGCTTCAGCAGATAAACCCAAGTCAGTCAATTCAAATTGGATTCATTTTCTGCTAACGCTGGCCCATTTGGCCAACACCTCCCCATAAAAATTTGTGCTCTGTTCCTGGTGAGGTCACATCCAGTTGAGACAGCCGGCCGATTCTACACTTTTAGAAACTCAACACAGCAGAGAGGCTACCCTGGTCAGATTTGGGGGTGGGGAGGGGGGGGTGGAGCCTGTCCTTGTCCATCACAGGGCATGAGGCAGGGGACACCCTGGACGGGATGCCAGTCCATCACAGGGCACAAACAAGGCAGGGGACACCTTGGACGGGATGCCAATCCATCACTGGGCAGAGGATTCTGGAATACAGGTAATACGTCCCCTTCAGGGAAGCACTGTCAGCATTGGGGGGGGGGGGGTCGGGGGGTGCCAGTATCACTCAGAGTAGCCACTTGCCATGCAAGCATCTGGTGGCGACATAACAATTTATTCTGGGCAAACTAGGAACTGTCCAAACCCTTTTACTGAGGGTTCCCAGACTGTCAACACATGCAGGATACTGGTGGACAATTTATTGGACTCTAACAACTAATCAATTGACAAGCCTCATTTCATCTAATGCACTGCATTTTCATCAGCAAGTTATTGCAAACGATCCTCTGTAGGTGATCCAGATGGACAAAAAACACTCAATTCGAAAGATCAGCCTTTGTGATATGTGGGTCTTTCCTTTGAAGACCAAAAGATGTGTTCCACTAACTAACCTTTAATTTATATTTTGGTGGTATCCCATCCAGGGTGCCTCCTGCCTCATTCCCTAGGCTTCCTGGGACAGATTCAGGGCTCATTCCAACCCCATATGGGATAAGCAGTCATGGTAGCAGGATAGATGCCGATTTTGGTAGCAGCCATATTCTGTATACACCGCGCGCCTTAGGCATGGGTCTCAAACTCCAGTCCTGGAGGGCCGGTGCCCTGTGTAGTTTAGTTCTTTCCCTGTTCCACCACAAACGATTGAGCTGAAGTGCTGTGTGGTAATTAGCAGAAGGAGCTGCAAGGAGTTGAATCGGGTGTGTTAAAAGACGGTAAACCCAAAAATGTGCAGGGCTCCGGCCCTCCAGGACTGGTGTCTGAGACCCATGGTCTTAGGCGTAGAACACAGCGCACGTGCGTCACGGCTGCGGAAAGTACAGATTCTCATTTTGGCGCCCATGTTAAGAGATTACAGCAGCTACATGGCCTGCGTACGGCGTGCAGCTGGCGCATCGCAGCACGGGCGCGTTGTCTCCAGAGTCGGAGTGGCGCCGATTTTTCACGTGTGCAGTAAGCGGTTCTCAGCGAAAGCAGACAGTTAAAAGATCTTCTGATAACCATGCTGAAATCATAACAGCGACACTACATGGCGACACGGCACGACCGGGCCTTTTGATGTCACCTAGGCTCCAACTCATTTTACGAGCTCCCTTTTCATGTTTCCGTGCGACTCCTAGGTGGCAGGAGGAAAAAAGGAGGAGGTCCTGACTCAGATGAGGGGGCCTGCAGATGTCACCTGAAAAGGTTTTTAATGGCTATGCTGGGGGGGGGGGGCATTCTGCTCCCCCAGGACGATCCTTTCACAACTCCATTACCCTGCTTCATCGGTGCACCACCTCCAAAGGCCGGACACGATAAAAGCACCCCCCCATCTCAGGGTGCCCCACTTCTCATCGTGGGTGACCAAAGGGAATGACTCAATGTTCCGGAGCACCCCCGGGTCAGACACAGCCAGTGCCCCCCCTCAGGGTGACGCACATCCAAAGGCGAAAGCTGAACATGGGCGGGGCCCCAGCAGGGCCCGGGGGCCTGATGCCTGCAACTCTATATCCGGCCCTGTAAGTAACGCCGGCTGCCCAGCAGATCAGGTACAATAATGACGATCACGGTAAGAATAACAATAATGGTGTTAATGGATTACGTTTATGCAGAGCCTTTTGTCGATGGGGATTCCACAACCATTAAGTTTGTTTTCGGAGGGGGGCTCATTTAGACCTGGCTGATGTACAAAAGCTGTTTCGTGCCAGAACATACACATGACGGTTCTGAGTGATGGCATCGGGAATTATTTACCCAGTTATTGCACAGAGGGGGCTGATCTTCCGTCGGGAATGGATGCCGGTGGCAAATGGTGCCTCTTTATGACTTTTCAAGGAGGGCGGCTTGACACGCGGTGGTGTACACGGTGATGTAAGCGGCTCAAAGACACAGTGGTGATGCAAACATGTTACATAAGGGAGGCGCTGGGTTACCTTTGCGGGCGATGCGGACGCAGTTTATCCTGGTTTCCTGAAAGAGGAAGGAAGAACAGCAGTCAGGTGTAACTCGGCAGCGCTGGAGCGGCACAGGGCACAGCACAGAGACGCGGCTTCACACCAATCGCTGTCAACACGGCCGGCGAGCTTTCACATGGACGGGCGTGAGAGGTGAAAGCTCTTACACGTGACCGTCACACACACTAACTCTGTGACATGTACATGTCCGCCACCCGCCCCACCCCCCCCAAGACGAGAAAAGTACACTTTTGAAGATGTGGTAAATTGCCTTATTTTTAAATGACAAGCCAATTTCACATGGGAGACTTTTTGTGTGACTTCCCAGAAGTCCAGGCAGACCACCTGACCAGCATTACAGCTAAATTACAGCTGGTGAAGTCAAGTGACACCTGGTCATTTCGTCGAGTTTCTGTTTCCTCTCGTTCCCAAACCCGCAGGCCCCTCCGGAAGCTGGACCCTACACCCCACCGGAGCGCTTCCACGCCCTGACGCAGCCTGCTGACGTCAAAGCAGCTGCCTTGAGTCCCTCACAGTTAAGCGGCACCCATGGCCTCCCGTCGCCAAACAAAGCCCCCGTTCCTTCCTGCCATCCCTCATCTCACGTGGCTCAGATCACCATCCTACTCAAAGGAAGACTTCTGGGGAAAAATAATACGTACATAGATAAATGTGAACACATGTGACTTTGTCACTGGGTCTGACAGATGCCAATCATCACTGAAATACCCTATGAGCACACAGAGACAAATTAAATGGGAGGGGACAAATAAGCAGCTTGATCAGACACAGCCCACCGGGTGATGTGCGCGAGCCCTCGCACGCAGGGCCTGTCAGCTACCCCGCATTTAGCGGATGAATTACGAACACCCCATGTTAGCAGCCGAAAAGGAAAAAAAATAATAAATAAATGAAAAAAAAAAACTCCCAGTTAGAGAGGCCCTCGCAGCATATGACAAGCCAGTATATGACAAGCCAGTGCGAGCGAGAGCTGGATGATGACAGATCACCGCTCCTGTCCACGACTCAGGCGCCGGGGCCCAGGAGGGCCGGGAAGTGGAGTTAATCAGTCGGCCTCTGGCTCCGAGCCGGGGGGTGCCCCAGTGGAGCAGGCCACCGGGACGGCGAACCCCACCTTCTGTCCAGGAACGTAGGCACATGGACAGAAGCCTGCAGCAACCATCTGGACTGCAGCACTGAGTCAAGTTATTATACAACATATTGTCGGAGAATTTGAATTCATGCATGAATAAATGCAGCTGCATTTATGTGCGTTTTATGTAAAGGAAAGGAAAAAAAGACGGAGACCACGAGGGAGCAGGAAATCTGTGAACCATGCGCTTAGTCTAACAGAAACAAGAGTAAGTGCTTCACTGCTAGATGAGCAAAACCTGTTAAACAAATGCACAAGAAATCAGCGACTATTCAAAAATGGTGAATAAATAACAAGCGAGACTTGACGTTGCAGCTGGGAGATTTAAGTTATACATTTAATGGTCAAGTGGCCACACTCTGAGGTGTAGCGCATGTGGCTAAAGCTAGTATAGGACTAGACATCTGGAGTACCCGGGTTTCACCACTTGCCTGTTGTGAAGGCATCCAGAGCAGCATGATGTTGAAAAATGTGTTTTTGGCTGCCAAAGTGTCAACCACTGTAACTGTGGCCTACCACTGGGGTGCAGAGACACTTACAGACAACTCGGGGCCAAGCCGGTGAGTCACTGAGGTCAATGACAATCGAGTGCTTAGAGTGAAGCAAACTAGTAATGCAGCTTTGTCCCAAACACCACCAAGGTAAGGAGGATCCAAGCAACAGGCGCTCCAAGCCCCCGCAGTATCAAAACGTGTTAGCAAGCGGGTAATATGTCAGCTCAAGGCACGTGGAGAGAAAGTCAGCTCCGTGCATAAAATGAAATATTCACCGTTGCATTAAATCCTCTTTCCACTTGAGCTCTGACCCCAGATTGAAGCAGAATGGCCAGGCTGTCCAAGCAGCATGCCGCCTAGGGGGGGAAGGGTTCATTCTGCAGAAGCCCCCGAGGAGATCGATAGCAGGCCGAGGCGGCCCTTCACAGCCGACTTTTCTGTTGTCTTTCCCTGAGGCGGGCTGTCCTTGTGTTTCCACAGGCCGGTCAGCGCCAACGCGTGGCCCCCACAGAATGCGGAGAGTTGACTCAAACTACACAGTCCAGAGAATTTCAAGTATATCCCCAATAAGCTACACCCCCCCCCCCCCCATTCCACCAGGCCTCTGTTTACTGTTGATTTATGCGGCCCCCGGCACCTGTACCGAATCGGGCTTCGGCTGCACGTATGTGTCGCGTCGGCCAGCTGCTCCAGGAGTGATTACGGGGTTATGTGATTACAGGGTCATGAGGACGGCAGCTACCTGCTGTATTGACCCTGCTGTTTTAATTGCTGCCCTGACACGCCCCCAGCATGCGTGGGATTGGCGGGAGAGGGGCGGAGCTCTTACATGGCTGCACTCTCCCGATTGGTCCAAACCTTCCAGCAGTTGCCAATAGCCACTACAAGGCCAGGCCTCTCAGCAATGCATCGGAGGCCAAGTAGTAACAATCCAGCCACCCACCAGCACACACTTTAGAGCTGAGAACCCTCTCCGAAAGGTACATGACGCTCCCACTTCTCTTTGCCAAACGCCTCCATCCCGCTATCAACACAGGCAATTATTTGTTCTCGGCTACGGCTCCCTGTACACAGCGCTCCCCATGTAACGGAGCGGGCCGCCGGCCGCCTCGCCTCTATTGGCGGCCGCGCTCTCGAAGAAGCTCGCGACGGTCCCCCTTTGTTCATAGCAGGTTAAGGTTCACCACACTTTCTGAACCCACGCTGTTTTAAAATGATCTGTGCCAATTATTTCCCGAACTCTAATGTGTGTCCTGGAACACCTTGTCGAAACACGGGTACAAAAACACAACACTGTGCTTTACTAGAATTAGCTGGCCTTTTCATACGAAGGTACAGACTGCTCTCGCCGGTCTGCGGCAAGCCTCTCGCTTTTCTACAAACAGGTACTTACTCCTCTGAAGTTGCTCATGGCCTGGAAGTAGATCAGATAGGTCTTTCTGGGGTCGAGGGGCGTGTTCCAGTAGCCGTTGTAGGTGTGGTTGTCCCCCACGGTGAAGGGTGTGGCCTCAGGGAGGCTGCTGGGAGGGAGCTCGGCCGTGTAGTAGTGTGGGGCCCCCTTGGCCTGAGCCTCACTGTGTGATGTGGCCAGTGGGAAGCAGTCCTGTGGTCCCAGTTCCCGCTTCACCTTGCGGGTGCTGTCCTCCTCCACCACCACCTGGTACATGCTGCGGACGGAGCAGAGCGCAGACAGGTGGAGGGCAGACGCTGGTGCCTGCAGGTCTGACTCTGAACCAGGCGGCACTAGCCACAGCGCACCACCAGGGGGGGTGGCGTCAAACGCGGGCAGCGACACACCATTATCCAAGCAAAAGGAGCGGAGAAATTCAATCAGTATCTTGACTGAAGTTTGAATTCCAGCCAAGTTGATTTTCCCTGTGTTACAACCTTGAGATGTGACTTTTCAGAGACATTAATTCCAGAGATGTCTGTAATCACATAACAGTACTTATTCATTATGAGGGAGGGAGTTTCCTTATCAAGGTCTACATGAAATACTGGCAGTTATCTCCATGTTCTGAAACCTGTATTTTTTTTTTTTTTTTTTACTAAAAAAATGCGAAAAAGTTTATACTAATGTTACCGCAGGGAAAGTGATAGTACGGCTCAGGAAAATTATTTTATCAGAAATGAAACTAGGAGGACTGAAACAACCCCTTGGCCTCACCTGACGGGGGCACCCCTGGCCTGGGCAGGACGCAGCAGCACGGTGATGGTACTCTCCGTTTCGCTCAGCGGGGAGGGCATGTCCCCGTAGTCAAAGGCGGGAGCTGCGGGGACGAGCAGATGCTCTCATATATCTGCGACTGTCATATAAATATCTCCTGCTAGACATCCCCTTTAAATAACTGCGCACTTCCCTTTAACATGCTTACTTTCTTTATTCCTCCGGACTTCTTGCAGGTATTGGCCCAGAATGCAATTAAAATGAGCGGGTGCCACTAGCTCACTGTAAAGGGGTTGGGCCAAGCCACGTGGATCAGCAGCGAGCGGCACAGAGCAATAAGGCAGAGCTACCTTGATTACTGTTTAATATCGGTAGTCAATTAGTGAGGGGAAGTGAATCCAAAGGAATCAATAATTAAGGTGTTAATCCAAGGCTTCGGAGAGCAGCTGACAGGGCAGCAGAAATGAAAGATGATCAGCGCACTCAACAGCACCCCCCGGCCAGTGCCAGCAACATCCAGCACCTAAGCTAGCCACCATCCCTGAGTCTCTGGAACCACCCCAGCAACGGAGCCAGGAAGGGAGGGGGAATGACACAGGATAAGGGGGGGGGGGGGCGGAGCGAGCCTCCATCCTGCGTTACATTCCCTGTCCCTGATCTAGGCGCCATCCGTCTGGATCCCTGCCCCACGATTCCTGCAACAGATACCGAGGCAGAACATTCACACACGCGGCCTTCTCTGCAGCATAATTACCCAGCAATCTCCCCGTTTCTGCAGCCCGGCTCTGTGGTGACAGTGGTGCCCGCTCCCCGGACCGCCGTGTGCACGCGGTGACGGCGTTGCTGCCTTACACCCGCCACGCCCCGTAGCTCTTGGGTTCAGATGCCTGCAGCTGCGGTCGCATTAATAAAAGCCTCAGCATCTAATGAGCCGCACAGCTCCGGCGGTAAGCGCCATGGCAACCCGGGTTCTAGATTCGTGACGGTTCTGCGGCCGAATGGCGAGAACTGAAACTGAGGGCCTGAGGCCGTCAGTCACTGCCGGGGGTGGGAGCACCGTGGGAGGTGGACCAGGGTCTGGCAGGGCGCTGCCCGGAAACAGACTTCCATCCACTGCAGAGGCAGAATGCCAGTAACGGAGGAATGTTGCCTCAGCAACAGGCAGGATTAGAGAGCTTACTGCTATGAGGCACGTCTTACACCAAGGCCCCTAATGACTCAGGGATGCTAGAGGTATGAGCAAACATTTAGGGGGGAAAAAAAACCGGAGGGCTTTTCGGAAATGACTTTCCGTTTACTGCAGGCCTGAGGGTGGTGAAAAGTGATTATCTGGGGGGGGGGGGGGGGGGGGGGGGGGTGGAGTGTTTAATAGTTCAAGGCTGGTAGAGGAAGGATTAAGATGGAGGACACCTGTGATCAGCTGTACAGGCAGACGGAGATGGATGTGTTGACCCCGACTTGCAGGTAGAAACTCACAAAAACCGAAAAACAGTCCAGCCTATCAGCAGTCAGCCTCCGATTCTAGCCACCCATTTTCCCCCTGCCTTGTTAACTGTTACTATGGTTCAGTCCTGCAAGATTGAACTTAGCATTTTAGACTGCTGGGGATGGCTTATTCCACTGAAGAGACAGAATGCAGGCAATAAGATATTTAGCAATACACCGCACAGAATCGCACTACTATTTCGTATTAAAGTCCACCCTAGGGCTTCCATTTTCAGCCTGAGATTTTCACATTTTATTTTTGTCCACATAATGTCCCTTTAAAGCATATTTGGACAGTAATTGCCTTCTCTAATGTCAAAGCCATTTATCATTAAATTAAGGACACTTCATACTCACCTTCACGGTTTAACGAAGCATTTCACGTTTCACGGCTTCGCCACAAAGGCAAACTTGCATCACGTCGGATTTGCGTGGCTGGCACGTCCCGGCAGCCGCTACACGAGCGTGGGTTTGCGCGGTTTAGCAAGGAGACGGCATTACTCATAACTGGCCTCGGGCTCGCCTCTCTCTCATTCCAGGCCTGTCTTGGCAGCGTCACACACCGCTCTCGCGCGTCTCATGCACCCGCCGGCCGTAAAAAAGGTTAAAAGCCCGAGATATCATCAGTTAGTCCTTCACGTCCCAGTAACGTCACTCTGCGAGAAGTTGGAAAGGGCTCTGTGTTCCTGCAGAGAACCGTCACTCTCGGAAATTCTGTTCAACATCCCGCAGCCCAAATCCCCAGGTCTGTAATTAAGGAGACCTGGTCCAATTCACTGCACTCCTGGTACTGAGACACAAATAGGCTTGAGAAATCTGTATCAGGAGTTCCTGTTCCTGGCTCCCTAAATATACTCGTGTCAGTGGAAAGTGGAGTCTCGCGTGGGCTCCCTTCACACAGAAGCGAGGCGCTGGCAGGTAAGGCAGGGGACCGGTGTTCCTCACACACCCTGCGTGCTCTGCACCGCTCGCTCTGCTGTGTGTGACAGGCCATGTGCTCTAGCTTCATTAGTCTCGCTGCCTCCATGTTTTTTGTGCATCTGCCTCACTGAACGTTTCTTCACATCTTCTGCCCCCCCCGCCCCGCGTCAGGCCAGGGCACCCTGCTCACCGGAGATGTTGGTGGTGATCTCGGTGAGGGCCGTCTGCCCAAAGCCTTTGGAGGTGCGGGCACGCACGGAGATCAGGTATGTGGTGCCCGGGTGCAGGTTGGAGAACATGTGGTAGGTCTCGTTGCGCAGCTTGGACACGGTGCGCCGCGGGCCTGGCACGTTGATCCCGGGGTCCGACGACTCGATGCTCTGGTAGCTGATCTGCGCGGCGAAGGGTGGGGGGGGGGGGTGACACTGACAGTCAGCCGCTAACAGTCACAGATGCGCTAAACTCAATAAATCCCTTTCTATGACTGTGAATTTACTGTTAGCCATCACAGCTGACGAAAGATAATGTGCATATCAGTACCCATCTGCTAAATAAAAAAGAACATTTAGATGGAAACAGGAAAACACGAGAACTATCAATCCCTCTGTTTTCCATACTGCGTATCTACGGCAGGGCCAACGTGAAACCCAGTGCCTAAGCAGGAGACACCCTGGGTAGGCTGGTCGCCCATTGCACACTACAGCAAACTATGGCATGCTACAGGCATCTAGAGACATCAGTTCATCTGTAAAAATATTCCACACAAAGAGTCAGGGGAAGGAAGCCATCCCACAACCTTGGAAGTCCTCCCCACACTGCCACCCAAATTAAAACGCAGAGCATACTTTCACAATGACGACCATGCACCATTACGTACAGCAGGTGTCACAAAACGGATACAAGAATGATCCAAGTGTTTATTTTTGTATGTGTAGGGTGGCTGTCTCACCCACATGACTGTGGCAGGTATCTATACCTATTCTCCTTCTTTCTGTCTCTCTCTCTCTCACTCCCTCTGGTCAGGCTGGTTTCACAAACACCTGTACCTGACCAGAATTCTCCTCAGAATTCTCCACAGTCGAATTCTGAAGAAAACTTGTACGAAGTTTCATCCTCTCCAGGGCTTGCTTGCAATACAGCCCTGAATGCTTCTCTCCCTCCTTCTGCTTACGTTAATGTTCCTGGAAGTTTTGGTCTGACTCACAAAGATATTTACCGTATGTGTGTCTGTGGCTGGTTAGCAGTAATGGCCTCAGCCTTTCTACCAGATGATTCTGAGTGAGTGAATTCCTTCCCGCTTTAACCACCAGCTCCTCAGTGCCATTGATTACAATATTTCTCAGGAATTTGACCCAAACTGCTTTTGTAGTCTTTGGTCATTAGTACTTTGTCTTCTGAAATTCATTACCGTTGAGGTTATTTGCATAATTCTGCTTTGACTTCCTTATTTGGAGTCTTTATTCATAGCAGACTTCATGAACCAGTTAATTTATTTCTCTGTTTTTTTGACTGAAATAGGTCTTGCTTTCATATAAAGTACTGGACTGAATGATGCTCAGAAATATTCTAGAGCTGCTGTAACCGTAATTTATTCCTTTGCACAGTCATCTTTGGATGGTAAACGGTGCCAGCTGGTTTAATCTATTCTCTTTGGGCAGAACTGCAGGTTATATGGGGCAGTCCTGCCCAAAACAGATTCAGCTAATTCCTTGACATCTGGCCCCTCTTCAGGAAAAATCATCAGTCAGAGAACCTGGTTTACCGCCAGGGTGTGAGGAGGCTTCCAGATGACTTGCTGACCCTCGGATGCAAACATGAACCACAAGCAGATATTATCCAAAAACACCCATTCAATGATTCTATAAACTCTCGTCCCACGTCACTTGAATATAATCATTATAACATTGTGGGGAGGGTAATGCGAAGTGTCTTAGATATACAAAATCTTTGTGTAATTGATAAGGAGATGAAAGCTGTCCATAGATTCTGAACCATGGGCGCTTACAGCAACGAAGGCCTGAGTATAGCGTAATCAGAAAGACTAAAAGTACTGTTTTCACTGGAACTGTACACAGCAGCCTTTGACAATGACGTAGCTCACTACTGCTTTGCTAATTACTGTGGTCCAATTTATTTCTCCTTTAATAATTTATTAGATGCCAAATCATTAGAGTACACAATCTGAAAATCTAACTAGGGTCAAGTTCGGGTGCTGTATTTATAATGACCAGATCTTTTGAAGAGAGATGGTTAGGTTTTATGGAGCTGGGAGGCTTGCGGTTGCCCTTCTCAGGAGGTCACTGGCATTTTTAAATCATGACGACAGCTGCTGTTTTCACTCTAATATGGTTGTTGCTGCCTGTTTTACTTTTTGTGATTCCATCTCCAACCAAAAGCTTAGACAACAGCCTGGGGAAAGTGTAGCTGCTTGTAGCAATCAGTGTTTTTTGAGTTTAAGCCTCATTCTGCCCAGCATTTACTGATTTATCAGAATAATAATGAAGCACACAAGTAAGCCTTTGTGCTTCCAACAATCAGCTCCAAGAAAAATGTCCTTAAATGACTTTGAAAATTTTTGTTTACAATAAATACATTACTGTCTATATTTAAAAGTACTAATTGTTAGACTATTATGCAGAAGACGTTTAAAAGTCATGGTTTTTGCTTCAAAACGGTTCTTCCCTCCTGCAGCGGGCCGCTCCAGGTGCATTGTGGGAAATCCACCTTTAACAGTTGCCAAGGAAGCAGAGGTGGAAGAGGGCTCCAGGGGAGCGCAAAGCCTGCAGCTGGGGCCGACTGCACACCTATCCATTAAATTTAGAGCGGGAGGCCTGTACGTTTGCGATAACGTGAGGATTTGCAAACATCCGGTCGCTCTTCTCAGAATCAGTTACATTGCTTCTACAAAAGAGCAAAAAAAGAAAATGGCAACCAGAGGAAGCACAAGGGGCCAAAGGCTCGAGCCGCGGTCGATCACTGTATCAGAAGTCAGTGCTTTAATCTCGGCGAAATGAAAGGATTTCTCAGCGCCCGTGCGGAGCTCCTCCTACTCCTTGTGGGGGGAGATCAGCACGCTGCACGGAGAGAATCTGACTCAGCCTCCACTTTACATGTCAATCCACAGATCCCACTTAATGGCGTCCCATTGCTAAAGAAAGGGAGGGGATCTGGGAGGTACGAGGACCTCTAAGGAGCGGAAGCAGGGGGCGGCCACCGGGCGGGGTGGGTGTTCACATCATGTTATCATGATTAGGCCCCTCAAGGCAAAGCAGAACATCATCACAGAGCGCTTGAATGGTACTGATCACTAACCCCCCAAACCCCAACTTCACCCACCTATGCAATATGGAAAACTCCCCTCACCGGGCATTTTAAAATTACCCAGGGGGTACCTATCTTCTTGGCCAATCTTTACTCAGCCTGAGATGCTTGCTTTAGCTTTATGGGGCACAGTAACATGTTTAGGTGACACCCTGAGCCAGTGCCTGAGTTCCTGGGCATCTCGTACTCACCTCGTACTGGGTGATGAGTCCGTTTGGCTCCACGGGCTCCTCCCACTTCAGGAAGATCATGTCTTCCAGCGGGGTGAAGGTCAGCGACTCCGGGGCAATGCCGCCAGGAACTGTCGCGGGGGAGAAGAACACACACGGGCGGGCTTAGGGAGCGAGGCTGAGGGGGAAAAGAGGCAGAGAGAGGGAGTCTCATTTCTCCTCGGCGCTCCGGCCGTCAGAGCAGACTCGTCTTGGAGGGAGGGCCATGTTTGGCTCAAACCCGCCGCCGGTCAGTGGGAAGGGAACTTATCCTTTATTCCAAAATAAAGTGCGACTTACAAATAAATGATTGCAAAGGCACTGTGCTAAAAAAGGCCAAATCTTTCTAGTGCTCCATAACAGATGTTTAGACTCTTTAGATGTTTAGATCTTATTGTCTTCATGGGAAAGACATGGAGAAGGTTTGATCAGCACATCATGGCCATCTCCTCTGAATGTCGCTGGCCTTTCATCAGTGAGAGGGCTTCCGTAGGGCCGTGCAACGCGAAACCAGAGGCTCAGGGGCACATTAATCTTCCCAGGGGTATTATCTGTCAAGACAACAGAGGTGTGGAGACAAAGGTGATGGATGTCTTCCAGCATGAGGTGGGGGAGGGGGGGCATGTCAAGGGCTCAGTGGGCTGGGGGGGAGCAGGTGATGGAGATCCCAGGTGCCACGGAACCCCAAGTCACCGCGAGCATGCTCCTGGAACTCCCGAGCGAGTGCAGCAGGTCGGGACGGCAAGGAGATGGGACAGAGTGACCGGTGATCTGCGGCGGTCTACCGTTACCTTGGCTCCGCCCGCAAGACCGGAGCTCAGCCGTCTTGCTGGAACCTTGACTTTGAAACATGACCAGAGGGTTACAGTCCACAGGAGGGGAGAAACCACCGAAAGTACACCCTAGCCTAGCAAGGAGAGCTGGGTCCATTAGAACTAATGCAGAGTGTGAGGAGTTGTGAATCATCGGGGAATGGACAGAGATCCTATGCCCCCCCTCATTCCAGCTCCTCCATGGAGACAGCAGCCATTGGTTCAGCTCCTCTAAGGTTTTCATGGTGGCAGATAAATGAGAGTGGCTGATGGGTGGCCAGCATGAGAACATTCCCCTCGCCTGCTTCTGTTTTTCAATGTGGACACAGGCATGACCCTCCGTCAATCGATCCTGCCGCTTCTGTGGCGCGCTTAAGACCATTAACGCGAAAAACAAGCATCTTCACGCCTCTTCTTCTCCTGCCTCTCCTTCTGCCATCTCCGATAGCGGCATTAGCGATTCTGCCGTCGTCAGCCGGTTCTCCCGATGCCGCGGACCCTCTGGAGGGTGCCCCGGCTACCGCTCGGACGAAACCCACTAACGCGTAAAGCTGAGCTTGCATGTTCAGAACACCAGAGCCTTAGTATTTACTCTGTTACAATCAGGGTCACGCTGGGGACCCCAACAGCTAAACTTCCTTCAGGCATAATAAAAACTTAATTTTCCCAATGCTTTCGGAAAATCTTGGTCTTCTCTGAGAGTCCCGGGCGATAAGAGCCTCAAAGGTGATGTCGTCTCGTAGCCGACACTGTCAGCCGCAGAAACTATGCAGCGTTACCGGGTAACGACTGATAAGCCGCTCCTCTGGCCTGACATTAACGCAGGTACTTTAGCTTAAGCGCTGTGCGCCCGGTTCAGGCCCCCTCTCTCTCAGTCATTACCGCTCGGGTAAAGTGTTCAGGCCAGCAGGTGCCAGACGCGAATCCCACCTAAATATGCCTCGTGCCTGTCAGAGAGGAGCATTTAAATGATCGTTATGGAATACAGTTGCACGAAGGTGGCACTATCACAGCCTGACGTCTATCCCAGGCACTATTTTCAAATAGAATTTTTTAAGAGGGTGGTCAGTGGCTTAATGGGCTAAAGGTTCTGTGCTCGAGAGATTGCTGGGTCAAGCCCTGGACTCAGCAGGACAGTCACAAGCCTGTGGGCCCTTGAGCAAGGCCCTTAACCCCCAGCTCCAGGGCAGACCCTGTGCTGTGTCCCCCAAGCTATGGAGGGCAAGATGGGCGTGAAAAGAGGAGAATCCCACTGTACCTGCACTCATACCTGTGTAAATGGCAAATAAAGGATTTATCTAAGGGGCGGCTGGTCTGTCGTGGGCGGGGTGCTGGCGTGGCACTCACTGTCCTCCTCGGTCTGGAAGGTGACCTCGCGGCTCTCCTTCTTGCCCTCAGGATTGGAGAGCGTGAGGCGCACATGCACTGCGCGGTACGGCGGCAGGTCCCGCAGTGTGAAGCGCGAGGAGTTGTGCTCCACAGCTAGGCACTCCCGCACCGTGGCATTGTGGCCCCCACCGGCGCCGGTACCGCCCGCTGCCATCGAGTAGCGGTAGCACAGGGACACTGAGTAGGTGTGGCAGCGAGTCAGGTTGTAGGCCAGCGTCTCCCACTGTAGAGAGAGCTGGCGGGCCTGGATCTCGGTGGCGGTCAGGCCCCGTAAAGGCCGCATCGGCTCTGAGAGACGGGGAGGGGGAGAGGGAGGAGAACAGGGTGGGGGGGTTGAGAGAAAGAGAGATGGGGGTGAGAGTTCTCCGATGGGCATAGGCTGTGGAAAGCACCTCTGAAAACAGCAGCAGAGTCACTCATATTTCATCCAACGCGACGACGCTCTGATGATGCAGAGATGAGATTTCATCCCAAGCAGCACTCATGCCACTATTTCCAGGCCATAATATGCCCAGACAGTTCTCGGTGAAGGGGCTATTTGGGGAGCATGAATTCGGCAGCACAGGAGGGCAGCCGGACCCTCCAGAGGTGGACATCAGTCGGCAGTTAGCATGACTGCTTAGCGTGCCTCAGAGGCAACAGGACGGCAGGAATGTAAACAGCAGCCGGGACTCACTTCAACTCCCAGCCGGGTCAGCAAGCAAATCACTTGGGGAAAGTCTGTGACATAGTGCACGACCTTGAACAAAACAACCATTAGGGGGTGGCAGAGAGACCTACAGGCAGAGCTGAATGGGTCACATGAGGCCAGTGCTTTCAGCCTAGCCAGGCTGGTGTCCCACTCAACTGCCCTAGGAGTAAGAAGTGATGCCAATTACAGTAATTAATTGGACAGGGTATGGGTGAAGCTTCTCCGGCATGGTGTCAAAAAGCTGACTGTGTCCCCCACTCATCTAATTCTTAGGGTCAATTCCAGATGAAAACAATCTATTCAGCTTTGATCGTTATTATTATCACGGGGTCACTGAGATTGGTTGCCTATTTTTAGAGCTGGTCCATTGTTCCGGGTCACTCGCTGGCCAGTGTTAAAATCACCCTGGTGTCACCCTGGTTAGCTGGGTTCTTCAAGGAGACCTTCAAGGAGATAACATGCTATCAATAGACACATTTGTCATGGTGCATTATTAAAACAATCAATGCGCTTTTGTCAAACTATATTCGGCCGTAATCTACTGTATCACTTTGTTCTTTTAATACGAGTTTCTGTCTAATGTCCCCAGCCTGCGCAGAGTGACAGTGTATCCACGGCGCCTGGGCGGCTCCGATCGCAGCACAAGGTCATGACCTGGTAGCTAAATCTATCCAGCTTTTACACTCAGAGGGCACCTCGCTCGGACAGAGGAAGCAGAGCAGATCAAGCAGCAATAGCCCTTTTCTCAGTGGCACCATCAAGCTCCAAATATCAAAAGCCCAGCCACAGGGAGATGCATTTGGCTTAGGGACACTGGAAATCCTGCACTAAGACAGCCCCGGGCAAACACGCTCACTCACACGGCAAAACCCCCAGCTCCTCTCCCCCATGTGTTCTGTTATCGCTCCCTCCACGGCAAGCGTACAACACATCAGCAGGAAAAGCAGATACCACACCGACCAATCAATACCGAGGGCCTCTGCAGCTCGCTCCTCTTCTCCTTTTTTCTTTGTCTGTCTGCCGGCACTTTGGTCGCGATAAAGACTGGAGCTTTCCATCGCCACGAGGCTGTGCTCAGGGAGATCCGCCATGAAGTGCCTCGTGGGAATGAGAAATAAAGAGGGGCGGCCCGAGCCAAGGCGGAAAAAGGGCACGCGTGCGGGACGAGACGGAGAGGGCTAAAAATACATGCGGGGCCCTGCAGATCGTGCCTTAATGGAGGTCCTGATCTGAGACAGGATATGAGCACAAGCCCATCATAGAGTGGCTTCCAAATGTCAGAGCAGCACTACGAGCGAGCAGCAGCTCTGTGTCCTCTTTGTGGAGAGTGCTGTTATCCCTGTCACTCACTCCCCCATGCCCCCCCGCCCCCCTCCCCGTGCTAGGCCGTGTGTGTGTGTGCCTGTCCCTTGTTGTCCCCCCCCACCACAGCGGGATATAACACAACTAAAGAGGCAGGACCCCCAAGGCCATGCGTGACTTAGGAGCTGCTCTGTGTCCAAATGGCAACACCCTAGATTGCAATGCTCCCAAGTGCTGGCAAACGGTGATGCCCGCCAACACGAGCATCCGGGCATGTCAACCGAAGGCAGCTGCCATCTAGATGTGCATCTCCAGCCATGCCTCTCTCCTCGGTGACACTGACCAGGGGAGGATCTTTCCCTCATCAGAAACATGATCCGAAATTCCACTGTGCCTAGCACACATCAGTAATAGGATGAAGCTCGCTGTAAAACCCAGTGAAAATAAGGCCCCCATGGGGGGAGGGGGGAGAGTGCCACCGTGAGGTATTAAGTCCCCACAGCGCTGGCCCTGGTTGAGCCGCAGCGAGACTCAATTCTCGACCCGACAGCTGGTCTCTGCAGCGACTCGCTCGAAGAGCTCCAAGTACTGCTGGCCGTGGATAATTGAAACGTCGCCTTGCGGGCACACTGGCCGCCTGTCAACCGCCCGCCACCGAGCTCACGTCCAAATGCCCATCGGGGCCCCGCCTGGACCCCACCAGGCCCACCATCCCATTCCGTGCTCCACCGTTGTCCATACTGTTCAGCATCTCAAAGGTGCAGGGAAGAGGACATTCAAACACCTTCAGGTTCCTGTCCCCACCAGCCCAGCTTATGTCAAATCATCAATCCTGTCTGGGGGGGTGACTGTAATTAAAGCTCCACATTTGCACTAAAATAGATTTTTTTCTCCTTCCACCATCCCTCACTCTGTCTCTGCCCTCATGTTCGAATCAAAGTTTAATAAAGCCTAAATATTTTACCAGCTGTCTCTCCCACCTCAATCCTAATGATTCTACAAGTGCATGCTGCGTCTACAGCCAAGATACCTGAAAACCACCACTGATGATCGGTACGATTCATGCTGCTCCATTCACCCAACGTTACCTTCCTGCAGTGATAAGGCAAAAGAAAATTGCTTCGATCCAACTCAAACGGCTTCTTATGCATAGCCAATAATGTGAAGAAAATAAGGCTTTTTAATATCATTACGTTAGCTCGTCAGAAATGTATTGATCGATTTGAGACAGATAGATTGTTCACATACTCTTGCAACCCATTAGCGCGTTAGCTGTGTATTCCTGAACTGCTCACGTGACAGCCAATCAGGGGCAAGACATTCAGCACTTCAAATAGGAGGGGCCTTCCTCTCTATGTCCATGGGCTCTGCTTTCTTGAGTGACACTGACTAAATGGTGACAGCAAATACTTAATACTCCTCATCCACAAAAGTGGTTAGCAGTACCACAGTGGTCTGTGTGTGTGTGTATGTGGGGGGGGGGGGGGGGGGGGGGGGGGTTGACTACTATAATAATCAAAAGTCCACCAGGATATTGGAAGATGGACCTGATGTATGAGAATAGTGACTCACACTTGGACCTTACGTTTTGCGAGGCACCTCCCGTTCTCCGCCTGCAAATTCACTTACAGCACAAGCCGTCGGCAAAGTGAGAGGTTATTTATCCGCGCTCCTTTCATGAGTCCCACAGAATGGCATCGCTTTGTGGCTTGACTGGTACATTTATCAAAAGAGATCTATAATTTTCCCCAAGTGTGTAGAAGAGAATTGGACCGGAACAATTCAGGATGCAACACCTGATCCCTGCCTACAATCTGACGGGTTCATTTTATGTCCAGTCCTGGCAGTTCAGAAGGTCTGGGGGGGGTGGGGTTTACTGGAGCCAAAACATAACGTGTCTGAAAATTACTTCTTTACTTTGTTGGAGAAGAAACAAAATAACCCTCAGTCTACAGCGTCTCGATCCCCTGTTGGGTAGGGTACCATACCCTGCATAGTTGCTGTCTTATTCTAAGCACTTGCAGGCATGGACATAAAGATTAGACTCTACCTGGAAACCCATTTCACTGGCCAGAAAGTTACGAATACACAGCCCCCCTTCCACTAAACTCAAGCAACCCTGAGACCCCCTCCTCTTCTCGCAGCAGTCCTGAGGAACTGCCAGGCGACAGGGGGGCCCTCCTGGGGAGGTCAGTCGATACAGAGCCTGTCTAGCCTGATCAATCACTCTACCATCAGTGCTGAGCTCCTCCTCCAGGGGCGCCATGCCTGGCTTCTTGGGGAATTCCGCAGCGATAGACATGGCACATGTAGGACGGCCGGCGGCAGGGGAAGCTGGCCGCTGACACGCTCAATGGCTGCAAACTCAGACCTCACCCTGCGAGCTGTGGCCGGTAAGAGCTGCACAGGTGCGCGACAGATAGCAGGCCTAATTTCCCCATCGTTTTACTCTGTTCTCCTGGGCCACATCTAAATTACATCTCCAACCAGCAAATAAAGATGGTGAAGCTCTCAGCCACACCGACTCTGATATCTAGCCAGATCATCCTCTAAGAAGCTATGACTTCCTGCACTTGTGCTGCTATCAGAGGTACTGAAGACTACTGTTTTATTCTGAATGCCCCAATCCCCATCTCCCTGTACAGTGCGTGTGCCCACTCCACCCGGACCAGTGCACGGCTGTGACAGGCAGAAAGACCAGCTGATACGAAATCTGAGGCTTTTGGGGGTGGGTGGGGTGATGTTCTGGGTACAGGAGGAAGGCAGGACGGTTGCTATGGATACAGAACAGTCAGATGCCTCTGCCTACAGGGGTCACATGAGAAGCTCACAAGGCTCCTGCTGTGAATTCCCAGATCCTGAGTGATTTTTTTTCCCATGTCTAGTCATAAATTCACCTGCGTGAAGCATCAGACAGAGAGCAAGTTGACAATAACAAGCTGCCTCCCAGCCACTCTCTCTGAATCCGGGCCTGCAGATGAGTCTGTAATGAAGCAGCTAGATCCATGTGTCCCGGTTTGCTGTTGTCACGGCCAGCTGCCCAAACCCTAAAGCTGTTTTCGGCGTTATCCATTCCTCCGCCCCGGCTCACCAAAGCCTCACAGCCCTGCTTCAGCCTCACATCCACACGTCATGAGGATCCTTTTGCTGGCTCACCCCCACCAAAGCCTCTATTTGCTGGCCATCAGAGACACACTCTCTCGCTTGTGGCTCCTAGCACAGTGCATGCTGCATGGCACACACCTTTTAACCAATAGCTGGTTGTTTAAGGGGGAGGAAAGGACTCTGAGCAGGATTTCAGGATTTGCAGGGCTGGCGTACAAACAGACGATTTTCTCATGATTTCTGAAGTTATATGTTTTTTTTTACACAAATTGTCTCTGCTGAAATGGTATTTCACCCAGACTCTGACTATGGAGGCCTGGGAGGCTCCATTCCGTCAGCTGGCATTACCATGGTGCCGTGACACCACGGGCAAAGGTGCGGAGTCATTCTCAGTTCCGCGGTGTGTGGAGAAACTCCCTTTTCAAAGGGTTGTTATTGGCACACATGTATTCTGTGCTCGTAAATACCTCCAAAATTCCAACACCAGGCATAAAGGAGTTTAGTAATTAGCACCTCACTTTCCAGATCGCTAGATCCTCCTTACCTTGTAATTAAAAGCTACCACAGGGTCAAAACACGTATAAAACTGTCTGACATAAAATATTTACTCCTCTGTGTCCACAGATTTTAAGAAATTATTACAATTATACATTAAAGATAAGCATTTGATGCATGTATATATATCTTGCATAACTGTTTATCTGGTAGAGGGGCCTATTCTAGGCATCACAGAGCACAAGGCAGGGGACACCCTGGACAGGATGCCAGCCTATCACTGGGAACCAGGCAGGGGACACCCTGGACAGAATGCCAGCCTATCACAGAGCACCAGGCAGGGGACACCCTGGAGAGGCTGCCAGCCTATCAAAAGGCACACAGTAACACACTGTGGGAATGTTAGAGACACCACTTCTGCGTGTCTTTAGAATGGAGGAAAATAGCCACAAAAACACAAGGCGAGCTCCACACACTCAATGGCGAAGCCCTGGAGACACCAGGCTGTCACACTACCCACCGCACCGAAGTAAGTACCTAGATTTGTCTCCTTGGAGGCAGAATTTCGGCTCTTACCGGCACACTTGGTCCGGCTGATGAGGGGGGGGCCCGGGGGGCCGGTGCCACCTTCGCCGGGCCGGGTCAGCAGCACGCTGATGTGGTACTCCGTGTCTGGGTCCAGATGCCACAGCTTGTAGGTGACCATGTTGACCCCGTGCACCTCGGACCAGGGCGACTGACTGGCACGGTACTCAATCTCCCGCCGGATGATGGGCCCGTCCCCCAGGATGGAGTTGGTGTTTAGCTGAATGATCAGGTAGGTGGAGCCAGCTCTCAGCAGCTGGGGGGGCGCGATGGGTGAGGGGGGCACTTCAGGGGGGATACAGGGGGGGTGCTGAGTCAGTACTGGTGGTCCCCAGGTTTATAGTAATATACAGTTACAGTATAGTTATATTAAAAGTAACAATATACGGTTCTGTACTGTACCTGAAGCCGAGGAACCGCTGAAGCCACGCAATGTTTTCACAAACGTTACAGTGCGTGCGTTTGTTATTACTAACCATTGTGTTTAATTTCTTTTAAAATAGGCTTTATGGCAGTCTGTTCCCAACTACAAGCTGCTTGTAAGTCATCAACCTAGGGACTGCCTGTATTATACAGCAAAGCACAGGCATAATCAAGGTAAATACCACACAACAAAGTACTGCAAGTGCTTGTGCTAAAATGGCCCAAAATTATACACTACCCTTTTCCCACATCCTTGAAATCCGAACAAACCAAACCTCAGAATATCTTGATTATTTATGATTTGTTTTCTTTTTATGACTTTTACGATTTTGTTTGTTCTAAGAACCCTGGAGATGTGACACATTTCAGTTGATCTCCAGCATTCTGGGTCACAGACATCACCCTTGAGTAACACCTGTCACCAGAAACTCATCAGAGCTTCTTCAGTAAACATCTGCTCTATAATTTGGCAAACACACCAGCAGCTTTGTAATCTTGATACAGCCCAAAATTGATGCTTCACAAGAAGACAAACAAAAAAAGAACATATGATACCACAAATTATACGTACTAAGGCCAAAAAATTAAGAACAAACTGTTTACCATTTTTTCTTGCTATCTTGTTCTGATTCAAAAGACGTATTAATACTATCAGCTAGATAACACAACTTAATTAAAACAAGAAAGATAAGAAACTCTTTAAAGTATTAGTATCTGTGGCAATTCTTCACTTTTGAAGGTATCGTGAGAATGTATCTGGGGGAGGGGGGGGCACCATCTGTCCTGGGGGGAGCAGTGACTTTCATCTGAAGGCTGCTTGTTCGACATGTCCTTTGTTTGCTGTCAGACATGCCTCACCGTCTGGCCCCCCGTGAAGGGGGGCGACCTTCACCTTAATCACAGTGCTCAGCTCTGTCTCCCAGTGGCGTTTGCGGGGACTGCCAGCACACAGACGGTGAGCGGCGGGTGCGGACAGCGGGCATTATTAGGGTCACCATGGGGCTGCGGGAGGGGCAGGACAGCACAGGAGAAGAACAAACAAACTTTGTCTATCAGGGGAAGCCGGGGAAATAAACCTAACTGGGGCACGGCGTCAGGGGCGCGGGTCAAGGGGAGAGAGAGAGAGAGAGAGAGAGAAAGAAAGAAAGACAGACATGCAACAAGCCTGGTCACCTGACCCCCATTCCCCAAAAGGCTGTGCTCCCCACCACCACTATTTACACCCCTGACTCGACTGTGTCACACGGTCCCATTCGCCTCCAAGGTCTGAGTATTCTCTACAAACCGCCCGGCTGGAGAACAAGACTCTGTGAAATATGTTGATCAACCCAGTTAAAGGATTAGTGACACATTAACAAGAGAAGCTGAACAGAACAAAGAGGGCAAAGAGGAAAAGGGGGAAAGGGAAATGGAAAAGGGAGAAGAGGAAAGGGGTAAGGTGGAAAATGAAAGGGGAAAAGGAAATGGAAAAGGGGGAAAGGGGAAAAGGGAAAGGAGAAAGGGGGAAGGGGAAGAGGGAAAAGGGGGAAAGGGGGAAGGAGAAGAGGGAAAGGGGGAAAGGAGAAAGGGGGAAGGGGAAGAGGGAAAAGGGGGAAAGGAAAAAAGGGAAGAGGAAAGAGGGAAGTTGAAAGTGAAAAGGAAAAGAGAGAAGAGGAAGGGAACAGGGGAAGTGGGGAAGTGAAAGGGGAGAGAATGAAAAAGGGGTAAAGAGGAAAGGTGGAAAGGAAAAAGGGGTAAAAGGAAAAGATGGTAGGGGGAAGCAAGATGGTACCACGGTCTGCAGGCTCAGCAATGACGTTATGGTGTTACCTCACTTCACCCCACTTCGGATTGTCTACAGCCCACTCCATGTTACCCTTCTATTTACCTTAAAGGGGCATTATGGGAATGTTAGATCCTTTCATTATAGTGATTCGGCATGCTAATAGGCATGGGTATAACATTTTCAAAAGCCATCACAAGCAAGTTGGGGGTTGACCTCTGGTGACCTGCTTGGCCCACATCCATTGTGGGCACCAACAACTAAAGAGAGTGTCATATCTATGCTATAAACTAAATTATTGTATAATATACAGGGATATACATAAAAACACACACACACACACATACACATTTCAATGCTTTTGGTGCAGTCAATCGAAATGAGTTAAAAAATAATTTTCAAAGCTAAATGTTTTCAAGGATATTTTACTTGAAAATGAGCAAAATTTGGTCACTAATCAAGAGAACTAAAACCGAGATTTATTCATATAAAGGTCAGACGTTAAAAAAAACATTCTTCATTATAAACAGACTTCATTATATAATATACGTATATATATATATATATAACATATCAGATCTCAGTATCAATGTTTGTGCTGTCTCCATCTCACCTGCAGAATGGGCCACGGAGAACGGCAGTTCCACAACATCTGCAGTTACCCTCGCAAGCAACTAGGCAGCCACAGTGGAGCAGCAGTAAACAGCCCTGGCTGGCATCTGCTGGCATCTGCCAGATCGGCACAATACGGCATCCACACCACGGTTCTGTCAGTCCATTCCCAACGCCATTTGCCTGGGCCAGGGATTTTGGGCGTTCTGCTGAGATGATCGCTGCAGCGAGGAGTGCACATTCTGCATGCTGAAACAAGGCATGCCAAGCTGGTAGGGTGCTTTTAGGCCACGAGTGAGTGTCACCCTCCTAGCATCATTGACCGAGTTTGCACCAAAGTCTTTGCTGTGCTTCAACACAGCGAAGTGCTCCAGTGGGTGCATGTGCAGGGAGTCAGGCATGAGGCTGGTCACCTCATTTGTGATGCCAATGAAGGTGTCGGTCACCTCAGGAAAAGTGGCCCGTGTATTCCTTTTTTACCAGTTCCAAACATTGCTGATGTTGCATCACTTCCTGTTTGCGCATGGATGAATGGACATGCTTCATCGCTTCGAGGTCCCAGCTGCTGACAGATTAGATGGGCTGGGATCACACTGAATGTCCTTCCTGGCCTAAACCCACCCCATATTTCTGAGAGATTTCAGCTGATGAAAGTGATAAATTGCAAGAACAAGCACATCAGTGTCCACTATCCTCAGATAGGCTTTTGTGAGCCCATGCATAGCAGCATGATACACATGGAACATCATTCGTGTGTCTGTTTCCTCTGGCTGGCAGGAGGATAATGCTGCTACATCAGTTGTTCTGTTGCTGAGCACAATGTTAGCTTTTGTGGTGAAGAGATGATACAGTATATGGACAAAAGTGTTGGGGTTACACCTGCAGGAACTTTTACGACATGCCATTCAAAATCTATAGTCATCAACGTGGAATTGGTCCCCACTTTGCAACTAAAGCAGCTGCCACTCTTCTGGGAAGGCTTTCCACAAGATTCTGGAGTGTGTCTGTGGGAATTTTTGCCCATTCATCCAGGAGAGTATTTCTGAGGTCAGGCACTAATGTTAGACCTGAAGGCCTGGCTCGCAATCTCCATTCTAGTTCATCCCAAAGGTGTTTGATGGGGTTGAGGTCAGGGCTCTGTGCAGGCCAGTCAAGTTCTTCCACACCAAACTCATCCAACCATGTCATTACGGACCTTGCCTTGTACACTGGGGCACAGTCAAGCTGGAACAGAAAAGGGCCTTCCCCAAACTGTTCCCACAAAGTTGGAAGCTCAGAATTGTCCAAAATGTCTAAAGGCTCCCTTCATTGGAAGTAAGGGGTCTAGCCCAACCCCTGAAAGACAACCCCATACCATTATCTCTCCTCCACCAAACTTTACAGCTGGCACAATGCAGTCAGGCAGGTAATGTTCTCCTGGCATTTTCAAACCCAGACTCATCCATCAGACTGCCAGACAGAGAAGCGTGATTCGTCACTCCACAGAACTCGTTTCCACTGCTTCAGGGTCCAGTGGCGGTGTGCTTTACACTGCATCCGACACTTGGCATTGTGTTGGGTGATGTGAGGCTTGCATGCAGCTGTTCGGCCATAGAAGCCCATTCCATGAAACTCTGGATGCACAGTTTTCCTGGGGTTAGAGCGTTGGCGACCTTTACGCACCATGCACCTCAACACTTGCGACCCCGCTCGGTCTGCCATTTTTATGTTTGTTTAAATTAAAGTTACTTCTACTTAAAGCTACCACATTATTGTTGTATGTGAATAATATGACCTTGTAAATGGCATTTGAACTTACCAATAACCTTGACACACAAATATACCTCAAAAATTTATTTCTGACATCATAAAACAGAGGAAAAGTGGTTTTATACAACAATCTAATGGAACTAGTACTAATGGAAGATGAAAGATGAATTTCATTATTTCATATAGGGGCCATAATGAATTTTGTGCAGACAGGTCACCAGAAGTTGACCCCAAATTACCTGAAATAGTTTGCAAGAACAAAGGAAAAAGGGCAAAATTGTTGTGAATCCCCTCTCTGCTATTAGTGTGTCCTGTGTGATTAAACGTGACATTGTAAGTGGGGTCTGTCCTGCGCCCACCTAGCTGCTGCTGGCCTCACACTGATCAGGCAGTACTATAATCCACACCATGATATTTCTCAGTGAGATCACCATGGCTACCGGTCACGAAACTCCTCCTCCTCCGAGATATTTTGGAGTCTAACAAGATTTAGATTCAGTTCTGGCAAGTTCAGGTTTTCTACCAGCTTATGATTGACAGCCCCTGGCTCAGAGAAGGCCGCCTTACTGGCTCAGGAATGTGCCACCAAAGTCTTTTTTGAAGCTGGGGATTAGCTCCGTTGCCATGGAATTAAACACGCTGCAGACCTCGACTAGAATGGTGTGATTATTCCCGGAGATAGGCGGGGACATCTCTGCACGATTAGTTTATTTCGATATTGTCCTGGGATTATCTCACAAATCCTGTTCCTATCCAAATGAATGTGGTTTAAGTAAATCAGAGTGTAGATACAGAGCTGCTTTTTCATGGGGAAGGGTCTTCAGCTTACCGAATCCACTGAGTCACATTCTTTCAACATCAGAGCTCAATTATCAACATCATTCAACATAATAAAACCTTCATCCACCCATTTGCAAAAATGACTTGTCCAACCAGAGTCACACTGACCCAGAGTCTCTCCCAGGAAGCCTACAATGATCAGGTTTTCTTAGGAGAAGATCGAATTCTGTCTTGGAGACACTGCCTTACATCTAGCCACTAACAATGGCAGACACCTGGGGCAATTCCCACAGTCTGATCTTTTACTTTTTGCTAATTAGCTTTACCTTTTCAACAAATGTTCAACACTGTACCTACTTTGTATTTACGTTAGAAGAAGTCAAGCAAGCTGACACAGCAGACATGGCAGACAAGAACATGAGCCTTATCTTAGCTCCTGTACTACTCCTGTACTTCTCCTGTACTACTCCTGTACTCCTCGTGTACTTTAGCTCATTAATGGCTAACACCAGTGTGATAATCCAGTCAGCCCCTAAGTTGCCCATAATGAGTGAGAGTGTGCCACGTGATGGACTGAAATCCCCTTCACTGTGCCAACTGCCTTGTCCCATGTGCTGCCTGGGACAGGTTACAGACTCTGCAATGACCCTATCCAGCATAAGGCTGCCAAACCCTGTCTGCTTTGTCTCCCCTCTCCACATCCCATAAGCACCATCGCCAAGTCAACCCGAGCCCCTGTCAGCCCAGTGACGCTATCCTCCAGCAGCGAGGGCCTGCTGCAGGATGGGATACTGAGAGATGCTGAGAAGGAGAGCTTCCTCGCACAGTGAGCTGAATGCTACAGCTATGCACACAGCCTTAAGCTAACTGGCAAAAGAGTGAACGATGAGTCATTAGACAAAATCACACTTCTCCACTGCTCAGCAGTCACTAACCGATGATCCCTAATTAGGCATCATATGTCTTAATTAGGCAACACAATGGCTCTGCAGGAAGTACTATATCCTCACACCTCCAGGCCTGGGGTCCGTAGAGCTTGCATGTCATGCCTGGGTTTCTGTGGGCCCTATGTATGTGATGATGTGTAAAAAACTGCTCTGAGTGTGTGCGCTGCGAAGGGTCGTGATGCTTGGAGCGCCAGACCAGCACTCACGAAGAATGCTCATCTTCCCCTGAGGAGTTGGCGGCACCAGCCTCACCTTTGACGACGAGCTCGGCGAAGTTGGAGACGCCGGCCCCGCGGGCGGCCTGCGTGACACATCGGTACAGGTCCTGATCTGCGTGCTGCACGGCGTCCAGCTGGACGGAGGCCAAGAAGCGGCGGTGGCTCAGGTGCTTCACCGAGGAGGCTGGAGTCAGGTCCCCATTATGCCGCTGGGGGTGGGTAATGAAAGTAAGCGAATCAGTCAAGTGGTCTTTGGGGTGCGGGGAGAAGGGATCAACCCCCCAACACCGGCTGAGCAGAGCCCCCCAGGCTGGAAATGCAGTCTCCACAGAGTGTGTCCCCATTGTCCTTGTCTTCATGTGCCTCTACTCTCCCTGTCCACACATGTTCCCATTGTCCCTGTCCATACATGTCATCACTGTCCCTGTCCATACACATCCCCTCTGTCCCAGTGTACATGTGCCTCTACTCTTCCTGTCCACACATGTCCCCACTGTCCCTGTCCATACATCCCCCCACTGTCCCTGTCCATGCATATCCCCTCTGTCCCAGTGTACATGTCCCACTACTCTCCCTGTCCATACGTATCCCCATTGTCCTTGTCCACATGTCCCTCTGCTCTCCCTGTCCACACATGTTCCCACTGTCCCTGTCCACTGTTCCTGTCATAAGCAGCCCCGTTCTCAGTGGACGTCCTGCCACTGCAAAGTGTGGACCTAGCAGGGCCGAGCTGGGTCTTCACAAGCACTCCATGCTCTACAGCTCTCAGAAGCAGGGGAAGGTGTAGGGAAAAAGCAGGAGGTGAGGAAAGAGGAGGGGGACAGACAAATGGACAGACAGAAACAGGGTAACTAGACTAGGCCTCTGTGTCGCGCTGGCAAGTCGGCGGCGAGGTCAGTCTGGTGTTTCTCCAGCTTGGTGTGTACCCGCATTAACGTTGCAGGAGCTGTGGGGTGGATCAGTGGAACTTTCCAGAAAGAGCCGAGGCTCCATCATAATAAATGCTTCAAAGTCCGATGAGATCACTTACACACTTTATTTTGACTCTTATTGTTTGTGTAGCATTAGCAATTTTAACACACTCCAACCCACCCTGACGCAGATGTCACATTTTAGCAGCCATTAGTGGTCATCGCCATCACCAATTCGACTCTGTTTCTCCTCACCTGTTGCCTCCTGGGCCTGTTTTGAAACCGATTTTGACTTTGGGCCTCCTTTAGAACCTTATTTGTGCCTGTTATCGCCTGCTTTTGGATTTCTGTTTCTGAGGGTCCTCCTACTTCCGACCCTGAATTCCTGGGTCTACTGTGATCATTAATCACTGAGGATGGTGAACTCTGAGCCTGGATCCAATCTCCTCCTCATATACTAATAAGACATAAATTGTGCATTGTAACAGTACACAATGGCACACATACTAATAGATATATGGGATACAAATATATTCTGCATCTCAGTAATTTCCGGGTGCTATTTTATCATGGCATAATTATTACAATTATATCACAGCATAATTGGGCTTGATGATAATCTCACTGATTAATTTGAATACTGTATCTTGCTTTGTTAAAGTTTTATCTCACTTTCGGCACTCGGTGACATTTTTCAGATTAATTTCCTTCAATGCCCACATTAATTAGAACTGAGGCAGCACATGCAGCTGTGATGTCAATGACAGAGCCTGTGGCCCATGGGGGTCTCGCACCCTCCTCTCCCCCGCCCCGGCCACAACACCCCAAAGCCAGGCCCCTGGGCCATGGAGATCCCCCCAGTTGGCAGAGAAACAAAAACCCTGTTTTTTTGTCTTTTTATTTTAATTTAGATAGCTGAAATTACACCATAGGTTTTCCCTGGATTTAAGTAAAATTCAGAAGACAGCTATCAGAGACCCAAAGAGCAGGAGACAGCAAGCGGCTCTCTTGCGAAAGTTCTTCTTTTATATTATTTTATTTAACAGAGCAATACTTTCACAGCAACCGCCTGTGGGGGAAAATAATGTGTTTGGGTGTTTGGAAGGCTGGTCTAGCCCCATACGACCATACAATAAACCTGAATAAAACAAGATTCAGCCGTACCCAAAAGAGTAAACAATGAAGTCTCAGGGCAAGCAAGTAAGGCCATAACATCAAAGAGGAGCCCTGTCCCGCGGGGGGAAACCTCTCAGGGTCAGCGGTGCCGAAGACGTCAGGTCGGCTGCCTGCGTCCTTGCCTCTGAAAGGCGACGTGACCATTTGTTTGATTTAATTCCCACCCGACGCGGGGGGGGGGGGGGGATGTATAAATCAAAGGCAGCTGCTAGGGACGTTGATGCCAGAAGCAGGGTGCCGCACCCAAGGCAGAGCCCCCACCTCCCATCTGGATCGCTAAGCAAAGAGAGCAAACCCGCCGGCATCACCACGGCCATTTTTGGTGCGGTAAACAGGTGCTTAGATGCGAGTACCGCATAAATCTGACTGAGAACTCGGCAATAAAAACCTAGGGATCACAATCCGGAGAATTCAAATCTGCCAGCTTCTTAGCGGGATCCAAACAACACAACACATCATCTCATATAGGTAATGGCCTATTAAAATCAGAGAGCCGAGAAAGTTATGTGCTTCTCTTTTTAACGGCCAAAGACTGATGTAGTGTAATAAGCATCGTTCAGAGCGTTGGTGTCCTAGTGCGGCTGTCTTACGAAGGGTGTAGAGGCAAAGAACGTGGGCTGGTCACCTGCCAACACTGTCAACTCACTCTTGATAAAAGCATCGGTTATTCACACAGAAGAAGACGCTCTCAGCTGATGTCACCCCGCACCCTGTCAATCCCACGATGCCCCAGTCACCCCCCCCGCCCCTCACTGGGGCCTCACTGACCTCCAGCAGGAACTTCTCCGACTCAGAGGCGCGCCCCGACGCCACGCACTGGAAGGTGGCGTTCTGCCCGGCGTTGACCTCCACGTCTCCCAGGCGGGAGAAATGTGGTGCCTTGTCTGTGGGCACAGAGAGAGAGAGAGAGGGAGAGAGAGAGAGGGGGGGGGGCATAACAGTCACATGACACCAGTGCTCTGCAAGTTACTGCAAATCAGTAATTTGTTACAGTTACTTGTTACTTCATTCAAAAGAAATTCAATCACTTTACCAATTACTGCATATAAAAGTAATTATTTAATAGTTGAAGCAACTTTCACATTACTTCACTTCTCTAATGCATATATACCCAGACAGCACACATACGTCGCTGGTACATTGGTTTAAGAGCATAATGTCGTTAAATGATCGTGCTCCATTTAGGCCTATTATATAACGCCTATTTAAATTATTACATATGCTAATCTGTGTTTCCACAAGTGCATTTTCTCCCAATAATTTTGCTTTAATCAGTAGAGCATAACAGGCCTATTGTTACTGTTTCTGTTATATTGTCAATATTTTAAATAAACATATAATTGTTAATCAGTAAAATTGTTTGCTGCTATATGGTTTTAAACAGTATTCTACGTGCAGGGTAAACAGAACAAATCTTTCTTATAGTATATAAATACATACAGTATAAACCTTTTGTGGGTTATACAGCCTAATCAGGAAAAATAATAGCACAGTAAAGGTCACACAGTGATATCATTAACATTGTGTCGCTGGTGAAATACACCGCGCAGACACTGGGAGAATGTCGAATCACTATTCTGTAGCGACGTCACTAAGACGTTGTGTCAGCGAGCAAATGACCTCAAAGAGATGCTTTGCCGATGGATTTTCAAGCATCGTGGAGACATCATGCCTATGCATGTGCGCTGTCTGGGTAGCTGTATTATTTTAGCATTGCTGCTGTGACAGTGCGAGACAATACAGCTGTCACATTGTATCTATCGCTGTACCTAATATCACCCATTCATTGTGCCACCGTCAGGTCGGACGACGTTAGATCATAAACAGGAAATTAGGGGAATGGGCTGTATTTGTCCATTAATATTTTCACGCAAGATAAAAGTAAAGAGTAACGGGCCCATTGAAATTTCAGTACTTTTAATTACGTTATTTAATTTGAAAAGGTAATTAGTCACTATACATATTATAGTAACACGTTGTTTTGTGACGCAATACTACCAGCCCTGCATGACACTAACAGGACCACTGGCATCACCTCAGGCCTGAGCGGAGGGACCAGCGAAGGGAACCGCAGCCTCATGTCCTCGTTCCTCAGAACGCCGCAAACTTCAGCAGTTCTAAGCAGTAATGTTCGCGGCTCTCTTTCAGCGGCCTAGATGACCTCTTACTTTTTAGTGCAATCTACCGCGCACCGAGCAAATATATAAACCGAGGCGCTGAAGTACACAGTTAGACAGGCCTAAAATTCTGAGAGGCACTCAGTTTTACTTTAATGAGGTCTGTTTGACTGGCTTTTAAAAGGCCCGTGCACTCAGGACGGAATCTCGATCTGCTCCCAAGCAACAAAGGTGTGAAATTGTCACAGTGTGGGACGTTTCATGCATTGTGCAGTCATCTGCAGGGCCACTGGGAATAGAAATTCAGAAGGACTGCTCCCCGACGGGCTCTTTTAAAACCAGCTGTTTCGCTCCATTTTCCACCCTGATAAAGTGGCTCTGTCAGAGCGTGTTTCCATGGACGCCACTCAGAAGTCCTGAATGGCGCAACTTTTCTGCAGTTTCACTTGGATGAATGTTGGGGTGGCATTGGGTGAAGTTAACAATTGATCCATTTAGGTCAAATCGTGTTGACTTGTCTGCATCTGAAATGTTACGCTGATGCCTGTATTTATTGCCATAAATCTTTCTAGTGAAAGTACCATGGAATAGCGAGGCAGGTGAATAAAATTAACATGCTTAATTCAGTCACTTGCCTCTCATTCACTGTGAGTGTGTGTGTGTGTGGAGGGGGGTTTGTGTACATGACATTGTGGGGACCAGTTGTCACAGTGATCTGGTATTGATGCTGAAATACATCATGCAGACACTGGGGGAATGTCGAATCAATTTCAAGCATCACAGCGACATTGTGCCCATGCATGTGAGCTGTCTGGGTAGTTAAATTATTTTAGTGTTGCTGCTGCAACAGTGCGAGACAAAATCCTGTGATGAAAACCTGCTATTCTGATGTTGTGGGCACCATTTTTTCAGTCCATGTGTTTGGTTGTGTGTTTGTGTGTGTGTCTATGTGAGAAACAGTGTGGTCTTATTCATTTGTCCTCCAGTAACCTGGACCAGAAAACTGACGTCTGTCCTTTCCCCAGTATTGCTGACATTTTCTCTGCAATGTTCCGGGTTCCTCCTTAGCATTTGATGGTCCAGTCCCTGGCCTAAAAGGGATTATGCTCAATAAACCTCTGGTCCAGTGACTAATCCCTCTGTTACATGCTTGTGACTGCTGCCCCTTCCTAATAATATTTACGCTTTCTGCCCAGATAGTAGCAACAGCAGAACCAGCTCAAAAGAGGATATTTTCAGGCACTTTGGGCAAGTACAAAACTTCACCACCTATGTGCTGGCCATTCAGGAAGAGTTCTGATGTACCGATCATGCCTGGAGACTGACATGGGAGTGGTGGGACTTCCTGTATTGTAAGCTGGGAATCACATTGGAATAGCATTGGTTTTCAAAACCTGTGATTCCCTGTTATGTGCAGTGCAAAAAAATCCATGTGCAATCCCACAGGACTAACGGCCTCTCACACCATCACTGGGGTGCTCAGCTGTGGCCATACTGCAAAGTGTGTCTACATAAATGCTGTATGTTGCTCCAGAAGAATAAACAAATATACACCCCTACGCATACACAGAATTGCTGACCATAAATGGAATCCTTTTCTCGCCGGAATAATGTGTCATTTAAATATGTCAGACTTTCCCGAAGCACTTGTAAGACAATAAATATTTCATCCAACTGCAATGCTAGTTTAGTAGAGAGAATAGGGGCTCAAGAGAAAACAAAGGAAATGTCAAGCATGCTTAGTAATCTTGTTGGGACCCAGACATGCAGACCGTTAACCATTTTTTAAAATAATTTTTTGTGCTATAGACGGTTTTCATAAACTGCAGAACAGTCTAAGGGATATATTTCTCATGACTGGAGACAGAAGAGGAGTGGAGATCCATAATCAGCTTGAGAAGAAACGAAGGGGACTCTATTTAAAGACTGAAAGAGTCAATAGTTAACAAACAAAATGACCGCAAGGGTCAAAACAGAAGGCAGGGAGTATAACTGAAAGGGGGTTTATCAAAACACAGGGAAAGGCAGGGCAAAAAGTAACTGAGAACGCTAGTACAAATCACCCACGAGTGGGAACAAACACAGAGCAGTAACATCTACACTGACCAACAAAGGAAGAGTGAAAGAGCTGGCATTTATATACACTGATAAAATGGTCATGACAAAGGACAGGTGTAGGTCGTTACAACCTAAACATGTAACGAGACACAAAGAGGAAACAGGTGAGAGTACTTGACATATTAGGCTGGAAAACATTAGGAACAGACGGGATGGCCAGCGACATCTGCAGGCCAAATGAGAACATGACAGGACAGACAGACAGATCCTGACAGTCGTGTAATCTTTATAATTATGTTTATACTCAATAGGTGCAATATGGTTCCGAAGCTCCAGCTGGACAACCTGTGGTGACAGGACCGGTGACAGCTGAAGACTGGGTTTCTGGGTGACATGTGGGAGGGGCACAGTTGCCTAATCCTCAGAGAGTGGTTAATAAATGAGGGGGGGCTTGGTCTACTTCATTTATTAAAGTAAACAAATGCTTTGTAAAAAAGATTCACACAGACTCTGCTCTAAATTAACTCCAGCTAAATAGAGCTCTGGTTTCTATAAAGCCTTTTCAGTCTGTCAGTTTGTTCAGTTTATACATCTTTAAACAGACTAAACGTTTCTCAAAGCATCAAATTAGCCCCTAAACCGAAACTGCAAATTAGCCCCTAAACCGAAATCAGCCATTTTTCCGGGTGAATCAACGGCTTGTTTGCTCATCACCATTCTCAGCAATTGTTGGTAATATCCCTACAGCAAGGCAGGCAATCTGATTGGCGGCCCTGACTTATGGAGAATAAGCAGCTGTCTGCGTCGGCATGAAGTCTTTTTGGGTACGAGTCTGAGGAGCATCCGGGGCCGGTGCTCGACAGCGAAGCAAATGATCTCATTAAGGTTGATGAGTCATTGACTGCAGTGTAATTAGTCACCTCTTGTCCAGGATCATGTGATCGATACTACACAACAGTTCTACTCATCCTGGTTTGTGCCATCTGAGACAAATATCAGGCTAGCATGCTTTCCTGACACCCCCACACCCCATGACACCTCACGCACACATACCAAGACACACACGTATCTGAAACTCTGACTCCATCGCGGATACAGCAGCTGCTCCCCGAGAGGACAGCCACTCTTGGGGAAGAGTTTCTGGGGGCAGCCGTTCCTCCTTGATGGAACACTGCTGAGTTAAGTGGCAGTTCTGCTGCGACTTTTGCCAGCTTTGCATTGCGGCTAATGGCAGATAATTGGCTCCATGGCAACTGGGATGTAGGGGGCCTGGTGAGCTCAAGAAGACTGAATGCTGCAGATCCAGTGGCCTCAGACCAGAGCTACAGGGCACTGCTGTGCACCTTTTCCAACAGCTGGAACGGCATGTAAATTAGTAAAGAAACTGGTCCAGTAAGCTTGAAGGCTGGAGTGAGGGGGCGGGGTTTAAGCCTTCAGCCAATCTGCATTGAGCTTGACCCTTTAGCACTACAGGTAGACCCCGACTTACGATGGAGATGCACTCCAATGACCCCATGGTAACTTGAAAACATCCTAAGTCGAAACATGGCCTAGCCTACCCAGGAATTTTAAAGAATGGAGATCAGTAGGGGGTATTCAGTAATTAATAAAATAATTACTAATAAAAGGCGGGAGATCCCGGCAGTGTCCCAATGTATCGTACTGCATGCGCTGCTACGTTTGCAATTCTATCGTATCGCTATCGCCATCGTAAGCTTGAAAAATCCAACAATCGTAATTGGGGGACCATCTGCATATGCGGTTTTGGACGGTGAAGGTTACAGGACACGTACAGCAGGGGTAGTTAAGGAGCAGGATGTCATCCATGCCGATGTAGCCCTGCCGCTCCTTGGAGACCGTTGCTTCAAACAGCACCTGTGAAAAACAAAGAGGTGGATTCAGCTGGAGCCGCCAGACAGGATGGCCCAGTATCCGGCAGAGCCCAGCAGACAATGAGCCCAGCCCATGGTTCTGAAGGCACCACACCACCCAGATAGGCCATTTTCATATCCACGGCTTTCCCATGGACCGCAGGGGGCCCCGCTGCCTCACACTGCCAAGGCTGCATGTGGCTCAGCTGGATGTGAGTATGTCTGCCCCGCCCCCCAGGGTGCTCCCTTACACCCTCCGGGACCCCAGAAGCAGGCACTAAAGATGGCAAAGAACCATAAGTTAAATCAAGCTGTGTGAAACAAAGGTGGACATTTCAGGTCCAGAAAGTACAAATCCAGACCAAGATTTAGTTTCAACCAACCAGATGAGCATAAAGAGTCACAGTACTCAACAGAGTACTCGGCGGGTTGGTTGAATGGCCTGGACTTTCTCTGCCTGAAATATCCAGCTCTGGGTCTCGGTGAGATCCAGTCACCGGGAATATTGCTGTCCATGAACAAAGCGCTGCTCTGGCATCGTGAAAACACGACCTGCTCGAGTTCCTCAGCCCAGGCTCATGGTCCCCAGGACTGGAGAACAGAATGGTTGTCGTTTTAGGCAGGAAAATGCAGTAGTGCCTCGGGACAGAGGTAACTTAACCCAACTTTTCCCCGGCTGTATAAATAGGTAAGGACCTTTTCCTGCAGAATAAAACCCATCTATCCATTTTCAACAGGCACTTATTCAATCAGGGCTGCCGTGAGGCCGCAGGTGGGTGGCTGTACCTGCCCTGGGGGGCATTTAATTCTTATAAGTGGTAACAACATCTGCAAAGCAATCACACAACATAACAACATTACCCACCACAGGAAAGAGCGCTTCCCCGCTCGAAAGGCCAACTCTGCCCAAATGACAGATGCTGGGTGACACACAGTGATCCCACGGCAACAATGGGCAGCACTAAGCGGAGACACTGTCGGTGACTGGAACTGCCTGGGATGGGCGGATGAATGAAGAGTTTCCATTGTTCAGCTGTGGGGGGGTGGGGGGGGGGGCACTGACAGCCAACAAAAGACTTCACCTTTCTGTCCGGGGAACTTCACATCGCCGCCGGGAGATAACCACTTTTTGAGCCCCCCAATCACCGGCGCCCCCCTGGGTTCTGGAGGGATTATGGCCTCATCAGTACAGCTGGGATGGGAGGGCCTCGTCAGTCCCTCTGCTGTTGGGGCCCCCGGCTTATCGGAAATTACTGCTGGTATTACTGCTGTCCCCAGAGCGGGTGGACGCGTCGCCGGTCCCCAAAACAGGGAGCTGCCACGCACCCCCGACAAGGCGGCAGGGGCCACCACAGTCTGCCTCTGTTATCAGGCCCACTGCAGTCACAATAAGAGAATCATAGCTGATGGGGGGCGGGTAGGTAAGCAGAGACCCACACAGAGCGGAGGGCGCTGGAGTGAAGCTCAGTGGGTTTGGAATCTGTGCCCATTTTTTAAAGGTCATATGGTCAAATCCCAAGGCTGACCGAGGAATTGTTTCACTGATAGGCTCTCGAATGAAGCCCTTAACCCCAGCCTCCACTGGGAGACTGTCCCCGCACTTTCCATACCTGTAAGTCACTCTAGACAAAAGCACATAATGTGAAATAAATGGCATATATTTTTATCACTGTGGTTGAGATTCCATGGGGGCCCAGTTGCGTCCTGTCTACTGCACTATTGGTTCGATCTGGGTACTCCTGGCCCACACAGTCACATTACCCACAATGCATTGGTGTGTTTGGTGTGGCCAGCTCACTGGGATAGGCTCCAACCCCACCATGACCCTGCTCTGCATAAGCGGTCTGGAAGACGGCTCAATTTCCCCAGAAAAGAAGCTGAGATTTAGCAAATACTGACTTGGAATCCTACTCACTTTAATCGGTCAGCAAGCAAAATAAGAACAGTGCTGAGAGGCATTATGATATTATGAAGGCTGATTTATGTCATAATAGATTCCTCTCCCTACATAAATGGAAACACAGGCCTTGTTGTTTTTCTCTGTTTTTTGCAAATGGTTATGGAACGCTGCTTTCGACAGGCATGAAGCAACAGATGCCATAGCCCAGAGGGTCAGGGCAGGACCCCCCATCTGAAGTGGACTAGAGGACCCACTGACATGCGCGTCGGCTAACCGTCTGTGGCATGGCGCTGACCTGGGATCAAACAGACCCAGAGCAGTGAAGGGCCTGTCTGGGGTTAGCCAAACAGCATGGGCTGGCCAGACACATCAGCAACGAGCAGAGCGCCAGAGAGGGGGGTTTGTTTGCACAAGGCCAATCCTGCTGGCCCAAGCGGCAGGCAGCAGGCTGTTTTCAAAATGACACCTAATCTCTGACGGTTCCAGCACCAAACCTGAGTGGGGGGGTGGGGGGCGTGGAGGATTAAACTCAAGCACTGTGCTCTTCCTTTCTCCCCATCACAGAAGCTGAAAATGGCTCTCCCAGCTCTGCCAGTGCTGCCTGCCACTGGCTGCCACAGACAGCTCACTGCATGCACCAGCCGGGCCGGGATCTACATGCCCACGATAACAACTGCACAGGCTCCTGCCCGACTCACTCCTGCCCCCCGCCTGAATCTCTCCTGCCCCCTCCTGACCCCCGTCCGACTCTCTCCTGCCCCCTCCTGACCCCCGCCCGACTC
>JAODKL010000135.1:25043457-25056867 GCA_026780765.1 Petrocephalus schoutedeni
GGGGGGGGGGGGGGGGGGGGGGGCTCACATAATGGTATAAGCTACACCACACGCACTGGAGCTGGGGACCAGGACGACCGTGACTAAGGGCTTCATGAAGTGATGACCGGCTGTGTCTATCTTCTCTGGCACAAGGTGGGGGTGAGCCTGGAGCCCCCCCTCCCCCCCCTTCCAGAAGCAGAGTTTGCGAAGAAAAACCGCGCAAACACCATTTGGTGAGATTCAAACCTGTGCACCATTTGGTGAGATTCAAACCTATGCACCTGGAGGTGTGAGGCCACAGGGCAAGCCCCTGAGACACGAGACCATATTTTCACGGGAAATGATGTCATATCCTGCGACACGGCTTTGTCCCATTTAACTGCCCTTCCCAGGGGTAGGGAACAGCCTTCTCCAGCCGGGACGTCCAGCAGCAGCCTCACCTGGTACTCGTTGGGCCAGAAGGTGCTGACCGCCATCTCCACCTGGTGCCACTGGCGTCCGTGGGAGCCAGAGGCGTTCCAGACGGGGCTGCCCAGAGGCCCGCCGTTGACCCGCACGTACGCCCGCAGTGCCCCTGGACTGTGGCCGTCGCGGCTGTAGAGGAAGTAGCTGAACTGCACGCAGTGCGTGTCATTCTCACTGAGCGTCTGCAGCAGGAGCTGCGCCCGCTGCCCCGCGGCATGCTGGGAGCAGTTCACCAGCATGTAGGAACCTGAGGGAGAGAGGAAGAGAAAAGGGCTCTGAGCACCATCAAAGGGGCTAATGCAACAACCGCAGCCACTGTACTAACGACTGCTAGATACGGCACTATTTCCATCTATTTATGTCGCAAGCTCCGCACGGCTCCTGGCAATAATTAATAATTAGCTGCTATCACAAAGCCGCGGGCTGTACCAGCCTGCACTGGCAATCGGCAGAAAGGAAACCGTTTTCTCGTGTTGTTAACCGGCGCGGTATTACTGTCTCTCAGAAGCGGCACCCGGTTCTGCGGAGAAGCTGCCTCCCACAGCCCAAAGGCGAGGAACGGGAAGAGGCATTAAGTACCTGACAGTCGGTAACGGGGTCTGTCGCTCACGGCCGCTCAGCTGCAGAAAACCGCTTTACGCCGGCAGATTCGTCTCACAGAACATTCCGGAGAGACCCGAGCTAAACCTCCACAAAATGACCAGGTGAATCCCCGCTTTGCACAAACACCCAACTGGCCACCCCCCTCCCATCTCCTAAAAGGTTCGTTCCGCCACCAAACCTTTAGGAACTCTCATTAGACAGACCTGCAAAGCCCTCCTTTGGGAGCACACAGAGGGCTACCCCTGCTGTTTTTTGTTTATGATGCTACTGGGGTGTGTGACAGGCGAGGGCAGCGAGGACACTGGGACGGGTAAGGGAAGAGAAGCATGATGGGTAACGCGTGCGACTGAGCCAACCAGCGCCCTGGCACTAATCACACTGACGTGGCCATCGGGTAAAGGCATCAGCCTTGAGAAACGCTCAATTCGAGCCAGCCACCAAGGCCCCCAGACGGCCCCCTGCCCTTCGGGGCCCGGGATAGGGTGATTGAGCAGCACTGGGTAAAGACACAGGCAGGGGGGTCTGATGATGTCACAACATGGCAAAGCAAACATGGCGCTGTAAGCTTAATTTCCTGTCACGGCACAGGATGCAGAGGAGCAGAGAATCTGATTGGCGATCTCACTGGCGGCGTGCGGCTCTGTTAGTTAGGGCTTGTGAATTTGGACAGAAGATCTCAGGTAGAAGCCAGGTCTGAGAAAGCAGCCTGAAACTGGAGTGTCTCAGGATTCTGCTCTTAATGGCCAGAACACGGGGCAACGGCACACACCCTAAGAAACACCTCCGGAGCTGTGCGTCCCGGATGAAAGGCTGGCTTTGATCTGGCAAACAGCAATTAAGACGCTGCATATCCAGTCCGCACCCTGATGGACATAAACGACCACTCACCCAGCTCTAGGGTCGATTCTCATTTGGTCAAATTCCGGGATGAAATCCCTTCATGTCAGCCTGAGACTGTCAGTGCAGTTTATTCTATACACAACTATTACTGCCATGATGCCATTTGTAATAACCATCTATCTGTCACCCATAACCACTTATCCTTTTCAATAGGAAGCACAGGGCACAAAGCAGGGGACACCCTGGACGGGATGCCAGTCCATCACAGGGCACAAGGCAGGGGACACCCTGGACAGGATGCCAGCCCATCACAGGGCACGAGGCAGGGGACTCCCTGGATGGGATGCCAGTCCATCACAGGACATGAGGCAGGGGACACCCTGGACAGGATGCCAGTCCATCACAGGGCACAAGGCAGGGGACACCTTGGACGGGATGCCAGTCCATCACAGGGTACAAGGCAGGGGACACCCTGGACGGGATGCCAGTCCATCACAGGACACAAGGCAGGGGCCACCCTGGGCGGGATGCCAGTCCATCACAGGGCACAAGGCAGGGGACACCCTGGACAGGATGCCAGTCCATCACAGGGCACGAGGCAGGGGACTCCCTGGACAGGATGCCAGTCCATTACACTGCACAAGGCAGGGGACACCCTGGACAGGATGCCAGTCCATCACAGGACATGAGGCAGGGGACACCCTGGACGGGATGCCAGTCCATCACAGGGCACGAGGCAGGGGACACCCTGGACGGGATGCCAGTCCATCACAGGGCACAAGGCAGGGGACGCCCTGGACGGGATGCCAGTCCATCACAGGGCACAAGGCAGGGGACACCCTGGACGGGATGCCAGTCCATCACAATTACACAAATACACAATTTTGAAACACCTGAATCATATGTCTTTCGAATGTAAGTAAAAACTGGAATACTTGGAGGAAACCCACACAGGGATTACATGTAATCTCCACGCACGCAGAACAACCCACACGCCACTGAGTCACCACACTACTTTGTAATGGACACAACACATCTAATTCTCAGTGAAAGCATTACTGTAAAGAGGTCCTGTTCAGACTTCAGAGCCCACAAACAATGACATCATGGTTTTATCGGCCAATCAAAGTGTGATCAGCATTGATTGGAAATGCAACACTGACCCTCCCTCCAAAAGCAAAACACATTAAATAACATGTGGAATCCATATTTAGTAACACAGAGCAGATATTGCGCAAGCCCTTAAAACAACAGCTCGCTTTGGCAATCGGACACGCCCACATCTCAGTAATGGTGTTCAGGCCCCGCCTCCTGAAGGGCGTCACCTGACCCGCTGCATGCCCAGGCCCCATGCATTGCCCTAGATTGTCCAGTCACAAATCTCACCTCTCTTTCCCCTCTTCTAAAAGCACCCTGTCTCCAGTGTTCACTAGAATAGCCTGGGTTTCCATAATATTCAGTTCAAATGCCCCATCAAAAATGGCTGCATCATCACCTCCGTTTAGCACAAAAACATTTCACTCCTCTCTGTGCATCATAAATCACGTCTCCGCAGCCAATCTGCAAGCGGGGATGGTTTCCATGCTGCCATTTCCCTGAATGCCCGAAAGCCTTTTTCCCTCACTTTACATATTTCTGTCATTTGTGCCACCTTCTATCTCCTGTTCTAAACGTCAATAAAACACCGGGTGAAACCGGGCGTGCTCGTTCCTTAATGCTCCGGCGCAGCTCCACAAAATAAAATCCTGGACGACCAAGAAATATTTTATGGCGAGGCTAGAGTTCTGGGAACGGATCCTGGGAATAAATCAGTTGCTGATTGAAAGCCTTCGGCCATCGGCCCTGCACTGCACCCAACGGTTAGTCACCCCATAGTGAGACGAGCAGCCAGACTAGCTGAGAGCTGGAATCGAACCCTGAACTTACACCCCGAAACATTACACGTTCAGATCCCATGGTGGCATTGACCGCTGCATCTTCTCTGCATGATTACAAGGGTTTCCTCTGACAGTCCTAACTGCTGACGTGCTGTCTCTACGCTGCCTAGAGTGTATGATTTAGGGAGCTCTGTGATGCACTGGTATCCAAAATGAGGTGTCCCCATGCCTCTTGCTCTGTGCTTCCTGGAAATGGCTCCCAGCAACCCATGTATCAATGGATATTTGGTTGACGGCACCAGTCAGCATGGAGAGTAGGAGCCTGCTGACTGAGCTAGTTATCACCCCTTCCTGTGCCCCGAAGACACCTCTGGGTGACGGCCACGAGATACTGACGGGGGGAGAATCAGGCCTGGCAGTTTCTCCACCAGTATCTGTCAGGAGGCCACGCTCTGGCAGAACGCCGCGCTATTCTTTATCGCGCACATTCCCTCCACAAGCGGGTCGGTGAGGAGGAGGTCAGACTGGCACATCGAGTGGCAGAGAGGCGGTGCGCTAAAAGGCCTGGCGACAGGCATGTGCCCAGTGACGGCAGGTGCCAGGGGCACGCCACCCCCATCTCACGGGGTAAATATCACCAGGAGCAAAGCGAAGGAGGAGAAGCAGCCCCTCGTTCCCTGTCTCCCAGCGGAGAGGTGCTGGACAGCCCTCGGTGGGAGTGGGATATTTTGGGATGAGGTAGGCGGGGGCAGGGGACGAGGAGGATCTCATTGGTGGCACTGGGCCCATGTTCCACCGACGGGCCTTCTGTTTTGGGGGGGTGGAGCAGTAGCTTACAGTCTTGTGCGCAGCATTTTTTTTTGCGCAGAGAGAGACGGAGGTGGAGGTGGGGTGAGCGAACTTTCTTTACCATGTATAGCGATGTGAGAAACACACATTAGTCGTCAGCGGGTAAAACCTTTGGCGTCCGCTCACGATTATCTTCAGGGGAGGAAGGATTACGAGTCTTTCTGCAACAAAACTTGTCGTAATGATTGCTGTATTTGACTTAATAGCTCGCGTCTATACCAAAGCCTGGAGAAACACAACTTGATCACTGACCGTTGTGTAAACAAGACTCTTAAGTGACCCAAAACAGGCCCTAAAGCCACCTGGTCAGAGCTGTTCTTCAGAAGATATTATAGCGCTTTGAAATTTATCAGAAATTTCACTTGAAAAGGCATAAACAAACTTTGGCCGGTGCCCGAATCTGCAAATCTTCAAAGTAAACGCTGTTTCACCCCCCGTCCGCTTTTCCATCCTCCATAAACAAACTCTGACGCAGTCGCGGACCTCGCTGACTACTCACGAAATTGGCCTTGCCCAGATTCACAGCAACAGGACTAAAACGAAAACCAACAAAGCATAGCAAATTTTACCACTCCTAACAATACTCAAGAGCTGACAATGCAAAAAAACGTGCAACATATCCATAAAATTAGTCTTTACTTATTTTCGTTGCATCGCATTACCCAGCGTGCCGTGTGATAGTTCCTGGCCCCCGGCCGTATGATACTGACCTCGCTATTCTCACCCAAACTGCCTCCCATCGAGGTAAATTGGCACCGAATTACAGTGTGGGTGATGCCAAGCAGAGATATCAGGCAATAAGAGGGGGGTAGTAATGGAATTACCACCAGCCTGTATCCAGACAGCCTCCGCAAGACGCGACAAAACATCAAGGCAGGTGACAGACGGGGCTGTCTGGGGAGGGAGGGTCGCACCCGCCGAGCGAGTGCCTGGGTGACAGGTAAGATGGCGGAGGGGAGGGAGTCTTAGACACACGTCTCTGTTTCAGCTGGTCCATATTAATAAAATCTTTGTAATCACAATCTTCGTCTAGGGATGTGACGATACTTAGATCTGTATCGATGCATCGATTAAATGGCAAAAGATCCGATGCATCGACGTGACCACATAAATTTTTTTCTTTTGTTCCAGTATTGCTTCCATGATCCACTCCGACGTGCACTTGATCTGCACTTTTACGCTGTAGGTGGCGGTATGTAGCATAACGTCTGCAGGTGGCACACTGTAAAAAACTGCCAGTACATTATCCGTTTCTTTTCACTGTTTTTTTTTTTTTTGTTAAATTTAGCGGGTCCGTGCGCGGATCTACCGGGGTGGCACGGGGTGGCAACCGCCACCCTAAAAAAAGCCTTGCCACCCCGTCACATATTATATCAGCACATATACTTCTGCCATAAGGTGCCACCCCTCAAAATCTCCTGCCCTCCTCTTGCCACCCTAAGAATATTGGTCTAGATCCGCCCCTGAGCGGGTGTACTCGCTTTCACAATGCAGCGCGAAATTCAAATTAAAGGGTGAAACACCTGTGAAAATGTATATGGAGAATTGTATACGGAGAACACGGTACATTGGACCCTATTTTTACGGACATTTCTTACAGTGCATCATGCAGCCCCGTTTCGAAATGATCATTAGACTTGATTTCAGTTTTAGCGGATCTGCTCTCGTCATATCACGCTCATGTTACATTCGCTTTAAATCGCTGTTAGCCACGTTAGCGTCTTGTACCAATTTCTCCAGCAGTGACATTTAGTGTGCGTCTTGCAGAGGTAAGTCTCTAATCCTTAAACATCTGCCTCTAGCACTAGAATTCGCTTTCTGCGTGTGTGTTATGCTGAATGTATGACATTCGCTACTCGTGTTTGAACAGCCAGGAAATGCTGGAAACCCATCCCGACCGGAGTCCATCCCTTCGAGGGGGCACAGTAACCTGAAAGTGTTTATGACTGTGGTGTCAGATTAGGAGAGCTGAAATTAACCTTTTGTTGGGTGATAACCGGCGACTAAAACAAGAACTAGAAAAGGTTAAGATCACGGAAAAGTTTTTCAAAGATGACAGCGTTAAAGTTAGGTCTCTTGGCAGACCCGGCTAAGTCTTACCTGTGCTAGGTAGCGTACCTTCAGGGTGTGTGTTTAGTACGTATCGTCCTTTCTGCTGAACACGTTATTTTTTCTTAGAAAAAAACCTCTCAAAGAAGACTACTGATATACTTGTTTCACCGTAGAAGTCAGTCATGTTAATCTTCCTCATTCTACATCTACATCTATCCATGCAATGTTTTATATGCGACTTTATTTTACTTGTTATGGACATACTTTTTGTTACACTTTTGTATCTGTATTTGATTCAAAATAAAAATTAGTCACCATGTTAATCTACATCCATCCAATTATTTTTACCTTATTGCACTTTATTTTTTGTTTATTGGGACATACTTGACTACACTTTTGTGATTTGGACTAGATTTTGTTTACAATTCCCAAAAAAATCTGATAAAAAAAAAAAAATTGCAAAATTCATTGTAATGTAAAGGATTGTGTGAAATTTAATCATTTCGACTACTAACCCCAGTATCAAACCAAACTGAATCATATCGTATCGTGGGAATTTCTGAGGTATCAAAAAAAAATTGAATCGTTGGCTTCAGGAATCGATATCGTATCGTATCGTGAGGAAAGCTGTGATTTACACCCCTAGAAGCATCACACTCCTCATACCATTCCTGTCTGTTTGCGTTCCCTGATTGGAGTTTTTCTTTACGATGCACTCCGTAACAGTTACCTGCATCTTCAAAAACAATCCAGTCCTGAAACATGGCTAATGATCTCCAAAGATCAGATAAAGCTCCTCCTCCCCCGCGACCCTGGCTCCAAGGACAAAACGCCACGCACAATGAGATTAGGACCAAACCTGGATGCAATAAGTCACACGAAGCACGCCGAGACTGAAGCCAGCGTCCTGGATCTGGGAGATGTTATCAGAGGCACCATGAAAGAGGCAGAGTGCTAAGGCTGGAGGAGGTCATAGATAGCTTGATCCACGGCACCTCTCATGTATTATTTAAAGCCTTTGGGTGAGTCTTCCTAAAAGTACTCTCTTTGATGCTTCCAAAATAATAAAATTAATAATAAAATAATTTCCAAATAATAAAAGAATCACCACACAAGCCCGAGATAAACAGTTTCATTTACTTCAGTTTCCTATTGTTCACTTCAACAGGGGACCGGCACTATCTGGCGCCCACGTCAGACGGCTTTGATGTGCCTCCTTCCTCACGCCCTTCTCTACTTCCCCGCTGAGGTTCTTCTCCAAATGTCCACCCGAGACATAGCGCTGCCTTCGGGTTCAGCGGAACCAGAAGCTTTTCACGTCGGATGATATTCGACGGTTGGGAAGGGGCCTCTTGTTCTCACTCCCATTTCACCAGCAGCTCCTCAAACGCGTCTCGCGTCTCTCTGAGCTATGAGCTGGGGGGGGGGGGGGGGGGGGGGGTCCTGAGAAATATACTGCTTTCCTTCTTCCAGTATAAAAAGATCATATTTTCTGCTGAGACAATGAATGAGAGGAACGCTCTATAACATTTCTCATTCGGCAAGGTCGACACCCTCTCCCCTATCAGTTTTATACGGCCTGGGGATCAGATCTTACATTTCAACAGGCCCCGCCCCCACCTCCACACACACAGGCGGGGTCCTCGTTGGGAGATCGCCGCCAGCGGCGAGGCGAGTCTCCCAAAACCCACGCCTGCCCTGGGCTTCCGCGCGGAGACTCGTGGGCCCGGCTTGGCGGCCGCAGTGGGGGTAACAGCCGTTCTGACGCGGGATCAAAGTGCTGGGGGCCCAGCGATTGTCGGGATGGCGGTCTGGCGAGAAGGGCGCGAGGCGGCTGACCTCAGAGCCACAGCACCCACAAGCTCTTCCTCGCCGCCTCCTCACCAGGGTCACATCGCCACCAGTAACAACGCTTACTTTAAAGCGCTCTCTCAAAAGTCATGTTCTCTAAAATGTCACCTGACCCCCCAGTGCACCCCCCCCACTATGACTACACCCCTCCCCCCATGACCATGATTTACTCTTTAATTCCGCCTCCCATTTCAACTCATAACTCGGAAATTTCGAGTTCCTACTCAGAAATTTCAACCGGAATGCCCCCTGAAGTCAGAATCCCCCGCCCCCCCCCGGAGAGTCAGGGGAATCGACACGACCCCAACCTCGGAATTCCAGGTGGTTGTACCCTTAGTGAACAGGAGCTAAACCTGTAGTTTTCTACTATTCATTAGCACTTACGTCTTATTTGTGGCTCAGTAAATCGGTCGTACTCACAAAACTGTCCATGCTGCTACGGTGTTCTTATGCGCAAATTTTAAGGGCGGAAGGTGCAGTGACGGCAGTCCAGCTGACTGTAGCGGAACACGGAAAACTCGGGCGTGCCGCCATTCCCAGCTCCGGCCTCCGAGGTAACCGGAACGCGGCCTAATTCCTCGGCTACGCTGCCCTGCTTCCAGCTTCCTCATCTACAGTCTCACTCATCTCTGAGAAGGCACATTCTGGCAGAAGTTTAGTTTGCCCAACCCGAGTCCCCCCGCCCCCCCCCGAGCTCTGAGTTCTGGGGGGGGGGGGTCCTCAAAGCAGTAAAAGCCTCATAACTGTGATACCACAAAATACCTCATAGGGGCACTATGTACACGCTAGCTCAAAAAAACACTCGGCAGGCTTGGTGGCCTATGGGGACAGCTTTCTTCTGGAGGGGGGAGTCGAAAACTGGGACAGGCTGACTGCGGGTACGATTCTTCACAGTCATTTGTTACCGCGTGCACCCAAGTGCCTACCCAGTTCACTGGACTCATTTTTATTTCTGAAAAGTACCAGTGCCTGCCTTCACATGGTATTCACTTACGGATGTGATTGTTCTTGGGGACAGTGTCTATTTGATACATTTTGGCCATAATAACATGTTGCCCACAGAGGACAAAGAAAAACTTCCCATCATTTATTTACAATCAAGCTGCTTTGTTTTCTATTCTTGCGCAAAATATCAATCCATCCATCCATCCATCCCCCCAGCTAATCCAGTACAGGACTGTGCCAATTGCAAAAGGGCGATGCAAAAGGCAGGAGAGGAAGTCAGCTGCAGGGTACACTCACACACACACACACACCTTACCTATACCTCCAACAAGGACAGAACAGTCACACTCCACACAACGAGCCGGAGGGGGTGGGACCCCCAGTCCTGGAGCTGTGAGGCTGCAGCATGTGCTACAATTTGCATATCTTACAGACGTGGCTGGAGAGCGGCCCCCAATGACATGAAGTAACATGGAGTACGGGTCACATCGCCGAGGGTGCGAGGCGCGGCCTCCTCTGCCGCTGTGGCCATCAGGAGAAGCTCTGCTGCTCAGCGCCAGTCCGGCTGTCAGCCTCTCCCTCCACTCAGCATCCTGACTGGGCCTGAATGTACAGAGCATCAGAGGCGCGGAGGAACGGCTTCAGCCTGCAGGGAGATCCGCCGCCGCGAGGGGAGCACGCTAAGGTAGTGTTTCCCAATCCGGTCCTCGGGGACCCGCAGTCGGCCTGTGTTTTTGCTCCCTCCGCACTCCCTGCCAGACAGTCCACATTTCTGCTCCCTGCCGACTCCCGCAGCAAAAACATAGACTGTCTGTCAGTCCCCAAGGAGCGGACTGGGGAAGGTAGCGCTAAGGGGGCATCATCTAGCTGCAGGGCCCTTTCTCGCTGCTGCAAAGCGAAGGGGCTCCCCTTCTGGAACCTGGGGACGCCTTTCTTCTCTTCCCTCCATGGCCTCGTTTTTCTTCAGGTAAACTCTGAGTGTAACCTCCAGTCGCCCCCAGGCCCACAGGGGCAGCTAGACGAGTTATCAGCTATTTTCAAGCATGAAGCCAAAGAAAGCACCCCCCTCACTTCCCATCACTGGGCAGGAAGCAGAGGCGGAGGGGATTTATGCTCCAGCTGGGCACCGCCCCCCCCACATGCTCCCGAAACGCAGGGCGGGAGCCCGAAGCCCACGGCCCTCCTTCACCCTGGAGGAGATCCACCAGATCTGGGGCACCTGTGAGTGTTGCTGGCCAATTGTGTGATTACTTAAATGCTCTATTTTTAGGATTTAAGGAGAACCTGAAATCCATTCCCTAGCCTCGCATCTGGGTAAAACCCAGAGTGCAGTCTGCCGCTGAGACTGCCAGGGGGATTCTGGGAGAATAATCAGATGTGACACGGGGACACAAACCAGGGGAAGGACTCGCGGAGCATGATATGGCCTTTTTTTAAAGCTCGGCTGTCAAATTGAAGAAAACAGCTCCTATGATACTCAAGCCCATTGCGGGACTAAGTAGGTGAAACGTTTGCAGAAAGTACTGCTGTTCTTGTTCACCTTTTCCGGAAGCCTCCGGCATTTCTTGGACCTGGTTTTTCCCGTTGCGATGCGTATACAAGGGCATGAGCTATGAAGCTTCTGGCACATACGTTAACGGTAAGCAACTACATCACTACATCAGTTTGCAGGATGTCAGGAAGCATGTTTAACGGCTGCTTTCATAACCCCATCGGAAAACGACTTTATGGCACCTACTGACAGCGCGGTTGTAAAACTGTGCTGTACCAAATACGATTTAATTTGATTCATGTTGTACGGCCAGAAATCAGCTGACAAAATTGATGAATGTAAGACCCGCGGAAAAGTTACAAGAAGTCTAAAAGGCTTATTTAAATGTGTGACTCCGACGGCACATTAATAACGATTCCCCTACCGTATGCAAATGCGGAAAATGAGCCAAGTGACTGATTGGTTGGAGTCAGCAAATACCGTCCCAGCTGTGAACCAGGCCACCAATCACAGCCACCTGCTCACTGAGCCTGGCTACTTTGGGGAAAATAGCTCACCTCAACGGCTGTAGAAGGCTCAAGGCGAGTTTTCTGACATGGCAGTTTAAAAACAAATTCAATATCCAAGACTGATTAAACTGGCCCAATAAACAGGGAGTCTTCCAGAGAGTGGGAGCAGATCAGAGGGAGCGAGAATGGGGAAGAAAAAACAGCATCCTATCTTCATTTGTTCTCAAACATTTATTTTAGGTATAATTGCCACAGCAAATATTTTTAAGACATTAGTAGTCCCTGTGGCCTCCATTTTCACTCTGTGTTGCAGGAATTTAATCGTAGGGCTTTAGGCAGACGTCGATGGGACGTAAAATCAACGCTAATAAATCGCGATAAAAAGTCATTCAATCAAGAACAATTACGAAGGAACAGAGGCCTCGAAAGAGGCCAATTAGTCCATACATTTGCTAACATAATTAAAAGGGGGATATTATTCCTGCTAGATAGTTTAGTTACTGTACTAGTCTGTGAAACTTTAATGTAAGAGGCTGCATAATATAGCATCTAATAAAAGTTCAGCACGCGGGTGGGCGGCTAATCCCCTCCTTGGGAGATCGCGGCCTGAATGGAACTGCGTCCCCCAGAACGAAATCGCCATTATCTCCACCGTCGTCATCTCCAAGGAGTCTTTGCTGCACCGCCGCTCAAAGGAAGAGGCCGGCAGAGGCATTCCAGCAAAGAAAACAAAGTTCCTTGTTGCAGGATCAAGCTGCAGGATTTTTTTTTCTGGTTGTTGGATCCTGTATAAACAAAACCAACACGACCTTTGTTCTTCATGTTAGAAAAGATTCAGGTTGCGCAAATGTTACATGCCTGTGCTGTGTGTTGTGGCTGGAGGTTTTAATTAATCAGCCCTGAGTTTCTTTTGTAGACACTGAAGACCCTCCATACTGATTACTCCTCCAGATCCTCCGGGCCTCTGGCCTGCCTAAAGCCCAGCCTTCAGCATTATATAGATCCAGAATGAAGAAGTTTCGGGGTCTCGGCTTTTCTGTGGCGCGACCCCATGGATATCTGCCGGGAAGCAGGTAGCAGAGGACAGCGCTGCTGGGAAGCAGGAGGGCCACCCTGGGCGACAGCGGAGCTGGGGCCCCTCGTCAGCATTTCATACCCCCATGAATATTTCATTGGGCCGGCAGTGAAGCAGAACCACGAGACGCAGGGGGCCCATATGTCCGGTAAGAACCGTCTGAGCCAAGCATCTGCTGGCAGATGGGTCAGCTGACGAGTGCCCCCCCACCCCCGCTGCGGAGGAGGATGCTGTGGCGCCCCCAAGGGTCCGGAAGGGATCCGACTGCAGCCTTGCTTCTGCGATCTGGGTGCGAGTGCATCGGTTGGAGCCCGGAAACAGGGGCACATGGGTAACCTACACAGGTGAACCTCTATGTAATGTACCCTGTGGCGGAGCGCCCCACGGTGGATCTGCCGGCAAAACGGGACAAGCCGACGTCTATAAGCGACGACCAGGGAGGGAGTGTCGCGGCACCCCACTTAGCAGGGCACCGCATTCCACACTGCTAGCAGCCTGCTATACCGCAGCTACCCCCCTGCCCCAAACGCAACCATACTCAACACAGGAGGAGGGGGCAGCAACAAGGGCACATCCAGCGGGTAGGCGTAGAACCCTGGGGGGGGGGGGGGGGGGGGTGGGGGCATGCTGCTGCAGTTTGGCTACTAGCCTCCTGGTAGTGTCTGACTGCAGCACACGGGAAACATCGTCGCGTGTGAGCGGAGCAGGACCACTATCAGGATCAAGAGATGAGAGATACCCGTCCCGCATATCCTGATGTGACCAGAACGTCTATTTAACGGATCCCACACCGCTGTTTGGGGGATCCCGGTCAACGTGCTTGGCATCCTTGGCCGACAGAGTCAGATAAAACTCCCCCGCCCCGCCCTC
>JAODKL010000135.1:25073999-25084347 GCA_026780765.1 Petrocephalus schoutedeni
GCGAAAGTGCGTACCGAACCGACAGGGTCGTACCGAAACATTCGAATACACCGGGGCGTACCGGTCCACCCCTAATAACCACACCTATCTCTGAAACAGCCGTCTCCTTTGATCTTGAGCTTGCAAGGGTTCACTCGCCTCTAACACGGCAAGCAGAGCACCTTGGACAACATGTACTGTATAAAACATTTTTATTACCCATCAGGACACTGAGGCATACACAGATATTCCTGCTCACTCCTCCATGCGATACCCATATATCCCGCAAGCAGTCTCTCCGCATTTCAGGCCAGCATATCACATCAGTTTGCTCTGCCGCGCCTCTCTTTGGCTGTCCCACTTCCATCCCCGGACGCAGGCCCTCCGAGATTTAGACGCAGGGTGCCGCATATTCGCCAAAACCCAACCCCTGGCATCCGGGCTCGTCCAGCCGCGCTGCATCTCTGGAGCCCTGGCATCACGAAGACGACGGCGTCACCGTGGCGAGGAGACGAGGCCATTTCGGCGTGCCCTTGGACCGCCCGCATTGCCCCGGTGACCTGCTTTCTTCAAGCAAAGTCTCAGAGTCATCTTCTATTCCGGCTGTTCTGAATGTGCCCCCCCCCCCGCCCACCCCTCCAGGACCCATCTTGCACATCCCTGACTATCGCAGGCAGTGCTGAGTGCAAGACACTCACGTTAATTTAAAAGACTCAACTGCGGCTGGCCTCGATTTACTGACGTAACACATTAGCATCTACAGGCAGAGCCGCTTCCCGCCACACAGCGATTCCCCCCAGAGCCGCTACGCGGAGCGCCGCTATTTATTGCGGCGGCAAGAGGAAGCAGCTTTGAAAAACCTGCCTGTACCGCCAAGACGCGCCAAGCGGCTCGTGCGATCAAGTGTCGCGCCCAGCACCCCGGGTGGCCTTGGCGGCATCCTCCAGACTCCCGCCGCGTCTCGCGCATCCTGGCGGCGAACGGCGGTGTCGCGTGTCTGAGCGGGGCCCAGAGGGGAGCCGTAACCCACGCGCCTTTCGTTTGCCAGTAAGCCGCCATCTCACGTTATCACCGGCGGCAGCTGTGCTGGGCGTGCCACGCTATCACACCTTTTGTCAAAAGATTGCTTTTAAAGTTGAAATAAAGCTCGTTTAAGACCTCGGCAGAAGCTTAAAAGCCTTCTGGCCCATCTAGGCTGCCTCCCAGCAGCCACGGCGAAGGTGGGTGTCCGGGTCGGCGTCTCCGCGGAAGCTAACGGCGAAGTCGGCACTTTCGAGTGAAAGATGCCATTGTCACCATGGAAGCATCCGGAATGGGCATCGCGCTCTGTGAAAACAACAGTTTATTACTCCCAAAAGTCATCAGCGAATGCCTGGTCTCACAATGGCGTTTTGTTCGTCGGCCTCCCAGTGAGAAGAGATCTCCCACGTAGCATTCTTCTCTGAATCGCCATGTCCCGCCTGGGGAGGGCTCTCAGCTGACCATGAACATGACTCCATCCTCTGACAACAGTCGGTACAAAGATCACAGTTCAAAGATGGGAGCACATCCATCCATGTTACGGAGCCATTTACCCAGAAGGTGTCATTGGGCATGAGGCAGGGGACACCCTGGACGGGATGCCAGTCCATCACAGGGCATAAGGCAGGGGACACCTTGGACGGGATGCCAGTCCATCACAGGCACAGAATGACAACTTATTGCCAGTTTAGAGACGTCAATTGACCTAACATGCTGGAAGAAACCTGCACAAACATACTTCCATAGACATTCAGTCACCTTAGAACAGACTCCCACATTATACCGGTTCACCAAATACGAGGGGTGGCAAAGCACACACACGCATTATCACTTCAGCGCCACTCTACACGTGCGTGTCGACACCCTAAAGACGGCCCTGTCTGTAATCACGGCAGATTATGGTCTCTGGGAAAGTGCTGAAAAGGTAATAACATTCATTTACCTTGTTAAAAAGCAACTCATTTATAAGATGCAGTTTTTGTTTTTAAGAACGGTGACGGCAATTATAGCGATGTTTTATATTAAAGTATCAGTCGGGGAGCACATACCGTACCCCTGAATCACTGAAACGTGATGTGCTCATTACATTACAGAATCGTTTATGCCTTTATTTATGCCAGTATTAAGTCTATCCATCTTTCATAGCTGATTATCCGGTATTCGGTGGCACAGGGGACGAGGCAGGAGACATCCTGCATGGATTGTCAGTCCATCACAAGGTGCACATTCATGTATAGAAGAGGTCCCTGTCGGAAAAGGGGGACCGGCAGTCACTGGCCTGAGGAAAGAAACCCCACCGAGAGAAAGAATCACGTGTGGTTCCTCAAAGGTAGAATGAGGTATGTGTCCAAATCCAGTCAGCAGAGTCCCTCTCAACCTTCAAGAGACTCCTCAGAACCAAACTTTTCTGGCCACACCTCAGCTAGCTCACCAGCTCACTGACCTGCTCCGTCTTGGCCTGCCACCCTTGGTTACAGTGTCTCCAAATCCAGTCAGCAGAGTCCCTCTCATCCTTCAAGAGACTCCTCAGAACCAAACTTTTCTGGCCACACCTCAGCTAGCTCACCAGCTCACTGACCTGCTCCGTCTTGGCCTGCCACCCTTGGTTACAGGGCCTCAGAGGCAGGACCACACCCTCCTGTATTTCGCACTTGTCTCATCGGAACCCGGTCCATTCTGTGCTTTTGATTTGAACAGCTGTTCTGCCGGGCTCTTGCGGCGTTTCGCAAAGGAAAGCTGTAGTCGCCGCGCACTAGTTACTCATCACTCAGCGTAAACTCCGCCGCACTTATAACTAAGCCGGATCCCTGACAGCTGTCGGCTTGTGATTATACACCTCGCCTTCGACAAAAGCATCTGCTCGATAAAGAAGTGCAAATGTAATGTCAATGGTAACCTGCGGGCTCAGAGGGGGGACGTGCAAACTCCAGTCGCGGAGAGCCAGGACTGGGGATCACACAGCCTGCCACTGAGGTGTGACACCACGCGGCAACGCGGCGAGTCGCGGGACCGCCGTGTCGTGTATTCAGACACGGAGATGGAGGTTCTCCGGGAAGGCGGCGTCCTATTCACAGCGCGGAGAGCAGCAGTGAGAAGCGGCAGCGTGTCGCCGCTGTCGATCAGAGCCCAGTGTCCTCCACCTGACAGCCGCCTGGAGGAGGCAGCAGGATAATCTGCGGAACGCAGGGGAAGAGCAAGCAAATGCAATTTTACACTCCCGAGGGGCCGGCTGTTGCCTTTCACACGGTCACGTATCCGATGTGCCTATTTGAAGCGACATGCAGGTACCCATGAAGGTAGTTACTCGACCATTCCGGGCCCCTTCTGGATCCTGTAAGTGCTATGCACACTACAAGTTCATATCCTTTAACCACTTCGCTACCTGCTGTCCTGGCAAGAGAAACTGCATTTGTCAGCAGGCTGAAGCTGTTATGAAGCTAATTGGGGAAAAAAATGCAAACAGAAAAGCTATTTTTTCCTTCACTTCACAGTAAGCCCCGCCTGGTTTGTATATAAGCATTTTTAAGTGGGGTGTGTTTAGGGAGCACTTGGGACGGGCATGCTAAAAACAACATCGGTCTGACGTGGAGGCAAACGAATGATTCTAAAACGTAAGAGTTTGGTGTCAAGAAGACAACAACCAAAAGGGGTTAGCCGAAAAGAACCACAGCTGCCCTTCTTGCCTGTTTGCCCTCCTGCTGGCCTTAACAGGTGTAAAAAGGCAGGAATTCAGCCCAGATTAAGGGGAAGTTAGTATCCTGTGTGCAATGGAGGAGGTCGAGGGAGGGCTGGGGATTGGGGGCAGACAAACTGCTCCATCGCAACAAACGAAGTTTGACAGCCTGTAGGCGAAATGATGTCATACGTCTGATAGGGAGACAGAACCAGCAGCACTGACGTCCTGCCCTCTAATTGGCTGTCTGTTGGTAAGTGGAGCGTGGTGCTGCAGTCAACTGTGAAAGCAGTGAAGCGGCAGAGGGGCAATCCGCTTGTTTGGGGGCGGGGCGGGCATGAGTTCTCCTGTCAGGCGTCAGGGCTGGATTCGCTCTGCCGGGTTTGAAGCAGCCGTCTGGCACGCTGCCCACACACAGCGACCCGGGCGCTTACGGATCCAGCTCAGGCAAATGAGGAGGTACCGCAGGCTGCCTGGGAAAGACCCCGGAAAGGAAGGCTGCAGGCCACCGGCTTCATTACGGCTTAACGTCCCACCGCCCCGTCTCTCCCCCTCGTTTCCCCAACCACATGTTCGCAGAGATGTAAGGAAAAGCCTGACTAATAACTTTATCTCTGAAAACCCACTAATCCGAAAACCTCTGCTTCCTCAGAGCCAGGGGCCATTTTCATCTGGGTTGTGATTATGGATAATGGATAATGGTTAATGGTTCAACTGGACACTGTAGCCCATAAGACACAGAGACTGACGAGGAGTTTGGGATAAACCAAGACCTGTAGCTAAGGGTACACTAGGCCTTGTAGACTGTACCTCACTGAGACCAGGAGTTTGGGATAAACCAAGACCTGTAGCTAAGGGTACACTGGGCCTTGTAGACTGTACCTCACTGAGACCAGCAGTTTGGGATAAACCAAGACCTGTAGCTAAGGGTACACTGGGCCTTGTAGACTGTACCTCACTGAGACCAGCAGTTTGGGATAAACCAAGACCTGTAGCTAAGGGTACACTGGGCCTTGTAGACTGTACCTCACTGAGACTGGGAGTTGAGGGCACACAATAAAAACCTGTGATGATGTAAACAGAAACCAGTAGCTAATTTTACACCTGAAGTTGTAGATTTACTGAGACCAGCACACTATAACCTGCAGGGTACACAGAAACTTGTATATATGGGTACAATTTGATCTGTATCTAACATCAGACAGCTTAAGATTCAGGCAGTCCTGCACTGAAAGCAAAGTCAAGACCCCCTGTAGCTTGGAGTTCATATATAGCTGACGTCACGCAGTGGCTAACGCGGCTTGCTGGCTATGTGACTCGGGCTTCGGGGGGGGGCGCCGTGCACTACCAAGCCCGGCATGCCCGCGTCCCAAACAAGGATAACTTCAAAGATCCCCCCCATCATTTCCCTGCCCCTCTATCATGTCTGATGGCCCCCAGAGCGGAGGACACAGCGCCCATGGTGAGGGCGGATTTTAATTAAACCCAATGGCGGGGGAAGGGAAATCGCTCCCGGTGTGGGGCGCAGATGCCGGCCCTCTCCTGACACGCCACCTGTCCAAATGGGCTGCTCAGGAGGGGACAGATCCCCCCCCCCCCGTCTTGACCTTTAAACCTCACATGAACCACGTTCCGGCTTACAGACGTCCGCCTGGGGACGCAGAGCCAGACACACGCAGTCACAGCTACAGTCTGCATGCTGAACAGACACACAAGCAGAACTTCATGAACACTTTTGGCGAAGGGTTGACATCAGGATAACGGCAGAGAAGTCGCTCTTCCGGAACCCTGCTCACTACCCATAAGGCCTTTTCTCGCCAGCACTGTCAAATTCACCCTGACGTTTCATCAAGGCGTGACCGTACTGCTCTCAGGGGGAGCTCAGCAGCGCCCCCTGCCAGCAGCGCCACGCACTGGATCAGGAATAACTTCTGCTTCATGTTGCTCTTGGGTATTCATGGATCCAAACAGCAGAGCGTGTGCAATGGAGGGTGGGGGGAGGGGGGGCACACTCACCACTCAGCAGGTCAGAGGTAGCGTACGGCAAGGTGTAGGTCCGGATGAGCTGCCAGTCAAAGTCGTCCTCCTCGCCCTGGCTGTACTCACAGAGGGCCGGGTCTGAGTCCTCCTCAAAGGTGCAGCCGGCCGCTGGAAGGGAAGGGAGAGCGTCACGCGGGAATACGGCAACATCAGCATCCTCTACAGCGAGCAACATTATCACATAACGTGAGCTGTTATGATCGGATGATCCGTCCCGTTTCGGGGAGATGCGAGGCTTTTGTGAGGCACCGGCTGGGAGCAGATGGGGTTGGTCAACACAGGCATCTCTCACCCCAGCCCAATAACCCCACTGATCTCTACACAGTGATGGGGGGATGGAGAATGTGCTGACAGGATGCACAAAGACACTGACAGAAAAAGCACGTAAACACACACAGGAGATACACGGTATGTCGGCTAACACATCTGTATCAGCTAATATTCCTCAAAAATCAAGATATCGGCATCGGTCCGAGGAGTCTTGGCTGATATTGCGGCCCGATTTTTACACTTAATCAATAAAAATAAAGATATATAGACAGATATACAGTATATAAATACAGCAGCACCAGGGCTAAAGACTCAACTACAGATGAAACTGAAATGAAACTGAAATGATGGAGATGACTGAATTGGACGATCAGCCATTTACCATAGTGGAGGATGAGGGATTTTTGCCAGCTCATTTCCCACTCGTACTGGCCCACGACATGTTTATAGTTCTTAAATCTGGCCCGCAGATCGATCTTTCATTTTCTACAAATGCATCACTTAAAACACATTGATGTATCTGAGCACCGACGCATTAAATGCAAAAGAAAAACAAACTGTCTATATAATCACAAACGAAAACCGATTCACACTATAACACCAAACACACAAAACATATTAACCATTCTAAAGAAAAACAAGCAAACATCCTTTAGCCGGTCGAAGGGGGAATGACAAGTGCTGTTATTGGAAAAGCGACTGCATGCAGGGCCTGCATGCCTGTTATTGTGCTGCATGTATCTGTAGCCACAATCCAGCTACAAGCTAAAGAACTCTCCAATGAGTGAGGGAGGGCCAGTGCTTCTATGAACCCCTTTTATTGATAGATCCTTCAGAATTCATCTGGCAGGCTATTTTTACCTTTAACTCCACTCTGTCTCTCTTGTTTTTCAATTTCTTACTATCCAATAATCAGCATCACCTACACTTTCACTTCCTGACAGCTAGTGAGGAACCATTTGGGCAGCAGAACCAGTACAGAAGTTAGTGCTATATTTACACGCTCAGGAATGGATGGAGATACCATCACTGCATCACGGCCAGGAATGGATGGAGACACCATTACTGCAACACGGCCAGGAATGGATGGAGAAACCATCACTGCATCACGGCCAGGAATAGATGGAGACGCCATCACTGCATCACGGCCAGGAATGGATGGAGACGCCATCACTGCATCACACCCAAGAATGGATGGAGATGCCATCACTGCATCACACCTGGCTTCAGCAGCAAACTCATGGCAGATGTTTCCCAAAGGCACAGAGGCGCAGTACTTTCAGGCACAGATGCTGTAACATTCCAGGGAGCCACTAGACGTCTGCAGTGAATCATGCCCACCCGGGTCTGGCCGTATAGCCCCATCTTGCTCAGACCACCCCCTGCTGGTTGTACTCCCAGGCCTCTCTCCTCCAGGTAATTACATTCTAATGCAGCGGCACAGTAGCCAGCCATTAAACAGGGAGCCATGCCGTCTGTCGGGGTTAAAAACAGCACGAGGCTCTTTCACTTTGGCTGCTGAATGTGCTGGGCCCATTTGTTTGGCATTTTAATAATCCTGTTCAAAAAGTATTCCCCTAATCGCACTGCTACTGCAGTTCCTTCTGCGAGGGGCCTCTTACTCCCTCTCCAGGATGGGACGCTCCATCTGGGCCATCATCGCAGTCTGTTTTTCCCTCAAAGAACACCCCCGTCCTCCCCACCACCATCCAAGCAGCCCGTATTTCATTCCCTGCGGTTCAGGCTGGAAATTTTCCTAATACACGAGGCAGACATTCCTCGGAGAAGGGGGCATTGCGACCTCGGAGAGCGGGGGGGTGGGTATTAGTGGCGGACTCCCTTGACTGCTGCTTCATCTCCAGCCTGGGGGGGGGGGGGATTATCATCTGGTTGTGCTATCAGCTCCACCACTATCAGCAGGCAGACTTCACAAGATGGACTGATACCGTACGTACATGGCTGGTCCTGGCCTTCATTTCTCCACCAGTACATCAGAAGATCTTTCTAAACCATATAAATACGAGTCAACCTGGCCAGATTTTTAGGAGTAGTCCCGATACCGTAGGGCCATTGCACTACATATGTCGAATATTCCTCGTTTTAAAAAAAGTCCAGACCACAGAGCGTGGTCTAACTTCACAGTGACCAGAAAAACTTCAGAAAGCCACCGGAGTGGTTGGCATATTAAAAACGAAGCTAAGTAGTAAACCCCAAGCTGGCAAAGTCTCACAGGATGAATGAGTCCTGACATTAAAGGCAGGACTGTAGCAATTAGTTTAACAGCACCTCCAGGTTGCTGACGGCTTGCTGGGGATATTTAATGCGTGTCCCACTTTGACGTGTGCTTCCCATCATAAGCCATGCCTGGCTCCTCAGAACAGCCCCCCCGCCACACTGACCTCCCCTCTTGCCCCTCTGTGGTCCCCCCCCCCACATTGCTGGCTAATTGGACATTAGTAGCCTGGGGAGATGCCTTTGTGAGAAAAAGACACACGCTCGATACAGGCTTAGCTAGAATATATATTCACACGCTCTTTACGCACTTAGACCTACTGCATATACACACATATGTATATGCACATATGCTCTTTATATGCTTAGATGTACTGTCTACACACAAATGCTCTTTACACACTTAGCCCTTCTGTATGTGCACATATGCTCTTTACACGCTTAGCCCTACTGTATGTGCACAAATGCTCTTTACATACTTAGCCCTACTGTCTATTCACACACGCTCTTTACACACTTAGCCCTACTGTATGTGCACAAATGCTCTTTACATACTTAGCCCTACTGTCTATTCACACACGCTCTTTACACACTTAGCCCTACTGTATGTGCACATTTGCTCTTTACATGCATAGTTCTACTGTATATACACACATGATCTTTACATGCTTAGCCCTACTGTATATGCACACATTCTCTTTACACGCTTGGTCCTACTGTACACACACACACACACGCACACACCTACACACTTAGCTATGCTGCCTATACACATAGCTCTCTACACGTGCATGCTTAGCTATAATGCATGCCTAAATAATGCATCACCTGACACACATCAGGTGAACACCACATCTTATTGATCGATACACAGAATTCCCTGAGGGAATATTAATCTCCAACATTGTTCTTCAATTACTCAGACCTGCTTTCAACTTTCACCTGAGCGGCAGGCTAATTAAGCATCAATTGAGCTTTCCCAGAGTTCTGACATTCGCATGTCTGCAAAGACAGGTAGCATACAATAGCTTCTGTTTAGAGATGCAATGAACTTGTCACGTAATGGGCAGTTGCATTAATTAAATTGCTTAGCAGGTTGGTCTTTTATTGAGAGTGAATGAAATTGCCAAATTAATCTTCCTGTGACACTAGGGGCTCATTTCTGACATGCTAACATCCTGTTAGCATGTCAGGCTAAGGCCTTTCGTCAGACGATAACCACCTGGGAAGGTCAGACCCATCCATCCATCTTCCTTGACCACCTTAATCCTATACAGAGTTATGATTTGCCTGGAGCCTATCCCACAAAGCACAGGAAACAGGCAGGGGACACCCGGGATGGGATGCTGGTCCATCACAGGGTATACACTCACACGCAATCATACACTGCTGGCAATTTCGAGGCCTCAACTGACCAGCCACATGTCCTTGGGAGGAAACCAGAAGAGACGACGAAATCCCATACGCTACCCATAGGGCAAAGGTGGGAATCAAACCAATAACCCTGTACATTAGCATATGACCCAATATTTCATAATATAATTATCGTTATTAGTTTTAACATCCATCCATCCATCCATTTTCCAATCCATTTATCCTGTTCAGGGTCGCGGGGGGTCCGGAGCCCATCCCGGAAGCAACGGGCACGAGGCAGGGAACAACCCAGGATGGGGGGCCAGCCCACCGCAGGACAGTTTTAACATCTATTGGTATAAATGTTTCTTTTCTTTTTGATGGTTTAGTCATGGTTAAAGAACTCAGTGCCAATTCCGAACATTACCGTGACTCAGCCATATATAGCACCTTCAATATAAAAAAAAACACTCCAAAAATATACACTTTACTAAATCTAATCATTGACTGATGCTGACTGTAGGAGCCAGTCCCCATATCCACATATTTGCCCACAATGTGGACTTTTACACAGTCACACAGTTAGATGTTTCACTGATGGTTACTGTGTGTAAAGGTCCAACAGCATTTCCCTCCAAGGACAGTCATTGCACAAGGAGCGACTCAGGTGTGACGTCTGGGGTCCCGGCCCCCGAGGGTGCGGCACTGCGTCTCCGGCTGCACGCACCCCCTGCACGGCACACCCCCAACCCCCCCCCCCCCCCCCCCCCCACCCCACCC
>JAODKL010000135.1:25097675-25111114 GCA_026780765.1 Petrocephalus schoutedeni
TAGGGTACTCCCCAGCCTCTCGCCCCTCAGGGACAGCTATCTCACCTAGGGTACTCCCCACCCTCTCGCCCTGTCAGGGACAGGTATCTCACCTAGGGTACTCCCCAGCCTCTCGCCCTGTCAGGGACAGGTATCTCACCTAGGGTACTGCCCAGCCTCTCGCCCCTCAGGGACAGCTATCTCACCTAGGGTACTGCCCACCCTCTCGCACTGTCAGGGACAGGTATCTCACCTAGGGTACTGCCCAGCCTCTCGCCCTGTCAGAGACAGGTATCTCATCTAGGGTACTGCCCAGCCTCTCGCCCTGTCAGAGACAGGTATCTCACATAGGGTACTGCCCAGCCTCTCGCCCTGTCAGAAACAGGTATCTCATCTAGGGTACTGCCCAGCCTCTCGCCCTGTCAGAGACAGGTATCCCATCTTCAAAGGGACCGAGTAGAGTGGCCCACTAGGGGACGTCAGTGAAGAATGAGGGGAAGGCACACAATTTCCTTGGATACCTTAGAAAAAAATGATGACATTCATACCAATATATTTTCAAAATGAGCTATAGGATGAAACAATACCCCTGTATTGATATATATTTATTAGCCATACAAATTAAGGCTTTACTAAAGATTTTTAACAGAAATGAATACTATTCCTTTCTGGTTGTAAACAGCACAGGAGCGTTGGTCATGACATTACACAGAATCCCAGTATTCACAGCTAGGAAATAATTTCTTTTTTTAATTATATTTGCAAGACAATGGCCTTTCATGTTCCTGTTCATTAGGGACCCATCTGCCTCACTCTCCATTCCCGTTACACCCACGTTTTTTTATTTATTTTTTGTTCTCTGTAGAGACCAGCCTTGTTGTGTCATTTTCACATACTCTGCTGTGACCCCCCCAGTCTCAATTACCCAGTCCCCCCACTGCCCAGGCCCAGAGGCTGACAAAAGAAAGGACACGACAAGCCCCCCCCCCCACGCAATGGCAAGGCAAAGGAGGGGGGGGAGGCTTCCCGCCAAAACAAGTCTTCAGAGATGACAGGTGCTCAACCAGCAGGCTGTCCCCTGCTTTAATTGGGGGTGAAAGGGCCACTTTGCCGCCCCCCCACTTGTCCCATCGGCCTTAGCATTAACACCCCCGAAGGAGGGCGCCCCCAATGGCACTGACACGAGGGCGGGGAATGACCGTGCCAGCAGCAGAAGGCAGCTCGGAATCGCTATGGGGATGGGCTCCAGCGGAGCAGGGAGGGTGGCGACCCACACCCACAAGGGGGCGCCGGGCCGTTCAGCTGGCAGCCTCCGCCACCCGCCATCCGCCGCCCGCCATCCGCCACGTGCAGCGGCAAGCCCCGAGTCAGCAGGCCGAGTGGGCGGGCTGGGGGAGGGGAGCTTCAGCGGCGTGCGCATCACCGTGCCACGCAGACTCATGGGTGAGCATCAGGGGGGCGGAGCCTAGAGCGGCCCAACTGGTCAGGTTCCAGCCCGAGCCAAGCCTGCGCAAGACACTCCTGGAAGCGTTTCAGACCTTTGGAGGGCACGTGGGCTCATGTGGGTGCGCGGCGGCTCAAAATGACGGCACCTCCGCTCTCCAAAGAAGAAGGAAAAGAGGAGGCCGAGCCGGCGAGAAGTGGGCAGCCAAACTATAAAAAATGTCTGCCGCTGACTAACGGAGGCTGCAGAAAATCTGAACATCTGTCTGTAAAACACGGCCAGCACATTGATTACTTGCCGAAATGTCTTCCCCATACGAAATCATTCTAATTAAGATGTCAATAATGGGCTTTTTAACAAGCTCTGTGCCTGGCGGCTTCCAGATCCCCACATTCCAGTCACACAAAGGAGGCAATGGGCATCAGAGAGGCACCCCTAGTGGACGGTATGAGCAGTAGATCATTGCGCTAACAATGCCAAAGTTTGTGAGTTCAAATCCCAGAGAGCTACAGATAAATTGTAACCCTTTCTTAGTCTGTAAGTCACTTTAGATCAATATGTCAGATATATGTATATGACCCTAAGGTACTGTACACCAGTTGCTATTGGTGAGAGATAATAATCACCTAATTACAGAGACACACGTTCAGGAAAACACACACCCAAGCAGTCAGACACTTCAGAGGAGCAGCATATGTCTGAACTGTTATTTCCGGGTATTCTGGGTAAGTAGAAGTTATCACTTGAACTCAACAGCTCTTATCCTTGCTCCTCCCTCCCCAGCAGGGTACAGTGTAGGAGGCAGAAAGCAGTCAGTCTCCGACTGCGTCCGACGACAACGTCCGCACAGCGAGTGGCTGGCGACTCCTCGAACCGCGAGGCGTCAAATCTGTACCGCGCAGCTAAACACATCTGACAGATGGGACTTCTGTAGTGTCAGTCAAACGGATCCCGCAAACGTGTCGCCACCAAATCCCACCCCCTGTATCACTCCTCTGAAAAGCTGCCACCGGGGGTGTTAAAAAGAAGTGTTTCTGAAACTGAGACACCAAAAAAAAAAAAGACTGTCTGAAGTAAACAAAGGAAATGAAAGTGTTTCCATGTCAGATTTTCTCAGGACTGCGTAATTGTTCCAAAACCCAAATAGCATGAAAGTGTGTAGGGTGGGGTGAGGTATGCCCATAATAATGCCCCCCGCCCCAAGTATGGGGTGGTTCGGGGGTGACACAGAGATGGGCGGATACAATGGGGGACTTGAGGTGCTGGATTTTACCATGGCCCCTCCAAAGAAACAAAAAAAGATGCTTCCTCACCAAGGCACCACCCTTCCAGCCGCCAGGAAGGCCCCGCCCTTCCAGCCCCCAGGGAAGTCCCGCCCCTCCAGCCCCAGTAAAGCCCCGCCCTTCCAGTCCCAGTAAGGCCCCGCCCTTCCACCAAAACAGACTTCTCAGGCTCAGCGGGATGCTGTGTGCAAATCCTTCGAGCACTGGAGAAAAACATTTTTTTCTTAGAGGTTGTTCCCCAAATTGAAAGGTTAATTTCCCAGAGCTGAAGTCTGCATATGATTATGAAAACGATTAAATGGTTTATTTTAATGTCGACTTGCCATCACACACACATCACCTACGCACTTTCAATTTCACTGCAAAAAACGCACAAGTTAAATGAGAAATTTTCACACATAATTGGCCCAATTACAAAGTGATGCAGCTCAATCTATAGCAGCATCTAAAATTAAATATACATAATAAAATTGAAAGGCTTCACACTCTGGTCTGTAGGTCACATCTTCTGATAAAAGCGGCACGCAGTATGATTGGCTACGGCCGTCATGTGCCCTCTGCCCAGACTGGGCTGGACATTTTCTTAGTCACTGAAACAACGCTGAAACATCATCACTACCAGACTATGTCCAACCACTGTCCCCACTGTCACTGCCGCACTGAATTAACTGGATTATTTTCTCATACTTTTCCACAGTAATTCATCCTTTTTAATATTATGCACTATTTTATTAAACAATCAAAAATGAAAATTATTTTATCCTTAAATTATATAGATTTTATGAGTGGTTAAAATTATCTTCCATATACCAACTCTTACTCTGAGAGCAATTATAGAGCTCAGATATAAACTCACAGATAGGTACTAGATATATCCATAGATCGTAGATATTTTTATAGTCCTTATACCCTTAAATGTATAGCTCTTGGCTTAAGATACAATGGTATGAGGAAACTCGAAATGAGTGCCTCTGAACAATGCAGATTTCAAGCACAACACTGAAGCCATCTGACCTTCAGGCAAACACTCAATGTCAGAGGCCATCCGATTGGCCCGTTGCAGTTCCACCTTCTCTTCTGCACCAATGAGCAGCTGGGAGCTGAGTCACATGTTCGGCTTCCTCGGGAAGGCCTGAGTAAACATCAGAGGCTTTGCAGAATGAGAGAATGGCGTAAAGGTGTGATGTCATTCCTCGGGAATTGAACCCGAGCGGGAGCTCAACGCCAGCGGGAGCGACAGGCGGGAGGCTACCTGCCGGGGCATGTTCCGGCTCCATGCAGGACGCACCGCCCAAGATGAGGGGCCGATAAAAGGAGACGGGTTGTGACAAACAACAGAGGACACCCCTATGACGAGTCATCTTCCAGGGGGGTGGGGGGGGGGGCAAACATATCAGGGGGAAATAAACATCAGAGAGCAGAGGAGTGACTTTTCCATCGCCTCCCGCCACGGGTGCTGGGTGTCCTTGCTGCCGGCTGTCATTCCAGCAAGGCCGGTCTGCAATGGGGGGCCCAGCAGGGCACGTCTGGGCATGTGAGCATCAGGAAACAGCCCTGGTACGCCCCCCCCCCCCCCCCAGAAATCACGCTTCCGGTCACAAGCTTCCCCTTAGAAGAGCGAGAAGCCCGAACGGTCAGGCCGCCTCATACCTTTCCTATCACGAAGGTAAGATGGAGGACATCCCGTTTCCATGGCGAACCGTCAGAGGCGACCCCCCCCCCCCACACACACACCAAGGCTCAAAGCGGGGGGGGCGGATGAGACAATGAGACCTGTCACAAGCACTTATCTCCATGGCCCTGTCTCCCACACAGAACTCGTCACCACGGGAGGCGATTAACTAACTTATACCGCCTCCGAATAACAGAAGAAAACTGTATTTAGTTTACAAGGCGCAACAAAGTAAAAGCACAGGCTGCGTCTGCCGTCTCGTGGAGAGCTCTTCAGCCCGTCTCGAGAGCAGGCACGTCACCTCGCCGCCAAACCCGCGCCAGAGGGCTGCAGGCTTCTCTCTGACTTACCCACTTAACCCGGCTTCTTCTTCCATAAAAAGGCCTTAGTGACCATATGACTCTAGTCAAGAAGCAGAACGCCGCCCACCTTCTCGGGCCACGTGCCCAGATCAGGGTGACAGTCGGCCAGGCAGCTCACCTAACTGCGGAAGTAAGCCAGCACAGACAGAGACCGGCAGAACATACAAAATACACACACACACAAACCATAGGCAAGATTCAAACCCCCAGCACTGGAGGCTTGAGGCAACAGTTTCGGCCACTAAGCCACCGCACCTCCCGGCAAACGAGGGCAATCAAATTAGACTTCTCATTTTAATAAACACACAACCCATGACTGGAAACTCAGCGGGTTAAGTTCAAAGCAAGCTTCAGTCATCCATGCTGGTCTATACGTTTCCGTCGTCTGGCCATGATGTGGCATGTTCACCAAATTCTCCCCATTTTATGGCTTTTCAGTCATTGGTTTCAGTCAGTGAATGTTTCGCCTACCTATCTAGGGCTGGGCCAGAGCTTCAGATGATGGGCGAAACATTTGGCTGGACACCAGCTTTTCGATGCAATACGGACTTTTGCCTACGCCCACAATTTGCCAAGCAGATTAGTAGTACGCCTAAAACATTAATGAGATGCGTGTTATGACACCCAGCAGTTAGTAATCTGCATAATTTCAGCGTATCCTTCTGTTTATTGAGTCCAGTTACTGCAGCACGCCACGTACTGCTGTTTTGGTAAACCATGTACTGTTTGTGTTGCGGCTACTTTTTGCAGTTTAAATTCCCGCACATTTATTAAAATAAGGATATACTGAATTTAAACAGATTACCAGGGCAGTTTCTAGCTATTGAAAAGATTTTGTGGAAAATTGGCTAAAATATTCGGGATTCGAGCCCCGAATGATCGGACCTGTTGACGCCCATGCAGATTAATAGTATGTGTAAAATATTACTAATCTGTTTACCAAATTGTGGGCGTAAGTAAAAGTCCATATTGTACTGAAAATCTGGCATCTGGCCAAATGTTTCGCCCGTCATTTGAAGCCCATGTGATTACCGTGCATGCACCGCAAGATCGCCCAGCCCTATACCTACCCATCAGAAACATTGAGAGAGAGGAAAATAAACCACCGTGAGGCGCTGTTCTGAAACAAGTTGATGAAACGCAGGGCTAATGACTGTGAAACGAGCCCGGGGAATAATCAGCGCACTAGTTCACACATGGCAGAAACGTCACACGTCTGGCTGCAGCACAGACTGCTCAAGCGCTTAGCGGGCGACAGTGCGGCGAATGCAGCCTGGCAGGCATGGCTGATGTCCGTACACATCTGTATCATGGGGAGGGGGCCATTGACAGCTGTGTTGTCCATTGACAGCTCCTAGTAACCTAGGCAACCAAGATAGCCAGAATCCCAAAGCCTAGTGGGGTCATTCTCAAACTTCTATGAATAGACATATAGACAGACAGATCCCTCAGAAGCACACTGTAAGTACACTGCCCATCAAGGAGTTTCACAGATCATGGAGCCATATCCACCGTGCTCATGAAACAAACACAGAACAAAGATGAATAACACAGCAGGTCTGTGAGACCTGAGGGAAAACGGAAGGGGGGGGGGGCGGGCAAGGACTTTATTTGGATACGGAGGAGGAGATGGGGTCATCTGGGGGAGGGAGAGAAGAGAAAACACAAGAGAAAAACACAGGAAAGCGACCCGGGCACTGAGCCTTTGGAAAGGCTCCCAGCAGGGAGCGGGATCAGACATCGGGGAGTGGGTGTGTTTCTGGGGGCCTTGACACAAACAGCACTGCCTGTGTGAGTGGTAATAAGACACAGATGACATGAATGAATGTGCCAGTCAAATACTCTTGCTCCGCCCCGCCCACCCGCTCTTACGCAATCGCGTACCACCGTAGCGAGGGCTGCCTCGGACACAGAGACAGACACTCCCACGCGAATGAGTCCTTCATATTTACAGCCACACTAAAGCTATGCTGTCTAAGGGCGGGCGCTGGCAGGCGGAGGAAGCGCACAAAGACGCAGCGCGATTAAGAGGGACCCAGCAGCCCAACTCACAGCTTCCGAGGCTCAGCCATAGAACCGGGGCAAAAAGGTTCATAAAAGCAGCCATGGATCAAAAAGCTGTATGGATGTCTGGTCGGGGGGGGCGGGTCTGATTGACCGCTCCCTGTGGAGATGAAAGGTGCAGGATGGTAAATGGCTGCATCTGGCCCAAGCCTGGAAGTATTTTTTCCCTGTAAACACCAGCACCATGATTTTAGAGCAGTTGAAAGGCACCTTACATCTTATGAGGGGGACTCTCTGCCCAGCACCCCCATCCTACCCCGGGGGGAGGGGCATCTGTCCTGCCACATCTCTTGGGACACAGAGGAAACAGAAGCTCTTCAACACAGGACCGAGGCTCTGGAATTGCTTAGAGAATCACACCCCTCCCCAGATGAGAATGGCGTATGGAAAAGCGTAAAACAGCGGGCTCAATTAGCGGCGCCTGTTTTATTGTGCTGCTTTAAGTGGAGCTCTGGCCCTCCCCCCCCCAAGGTGCAATGCGTCACCTCGTGGGAAATTCCTACAGGCTGACGAGAAGGTGTCATTTTACCTCAACCTTACACCCCAAGGCATGTTTATCTATCCGCCAAGCTAACCACAAACAATCAGTAGTGGAGTACTCAACCCTTTAGACATCTGCAGGGTGAATGAATTCAAACTGAGGTCACCTGAGTCACTCGAATGTGGAGTCAGATGCCGAAAGCTCACATGTTCATCAAAATTAAGTCAAATGTGCATCTGCAGTCCAGTGCCAATAAAGACAAGTTTGTAAAGGGCACCCTTTAAATCTAAGACCCGGGCTTGAAAAAGAAGGAAAGGAAGGAGAGGAACGCAGTCTCTGTATGCTGGTGCCCAGCTCCATGAACGGGTCCCACCTCCATCTGTGATCGACTCGGCCCTTCCATCGAGATCAGCACAAAGCCCGGGAAACGGCCGGGGAAAATGAAACTCGGGTACATCAATGAAACCCTGACAATAGGTTAATATGAAACTCTGCTGGGTTCACTGGTAGCACGAGACGGAAGTCCATTAACGCATGAGTGGGACTGGTGCTGCTGCTGGAGAAAGGTGGTGCACTCTCATACGGGGCGGCCGGCTGTCCAAAATCAGGTCTCCATTTCAACTGGGGGGGGGGGGATTCACACATGTTCATTCCCACTAATAGCACTCTTCGGCACTCGTTATTCCAAGAAAAGGTGCTGTTCTCCTTTTCCAGCTGTCATGATCAGCGTCCCGTTAGGTGCGCTTTGCAGAAGCAGTACACAGTCACAGCGCCCCCAGGTAAGGCTCGCGTATGCGCAGATCTGAACAGCACTTTCATTCACGAGACGGAAGGCAAGCTATTAAAGGCGTAAGCTATTAAAATCTGACTCTTCAATAAGCAGTAAGAGACTGCAAGTCGGAAAACACTACGGCATGACCCAGGGCGACGATAATCATCTGCTGTAGCAAAGTGAGCCGAGCGCCTGGACCAGACAGCCAGCGGCGTAATTTCGGCATAGGCGTCGGCAAATGACTTTGCGACGGCCGTCAAGGATGGAGCCGGATGGCAGAACTTCACCAGAGCTGTAGACGACGGTGCATTGCGAATCCGGAGGGCAAGGCACAAACGGAGAGTCTGGCAAGCGGAGCTAATTATTCACGCTGCTAAACGATCCATCTGGCTACCTCACAGGAGTCGGTGTTACGACCCCCCCAACAACTGGGGCAGGAGGGCACCACGTGGCCCCTTGGCGCTCCTCTCCCATTAATCAAACTTCGAGCACCGGCGCCCCATGTGGCGGGTGACAGCAGAACGGCTGAAAATGATTAATACTTAATGTGCCGTTTAAGAGGATGATTTATGCCGATGGCACAGCATACAGAGTTTGCCTATCCGGCCGCATGGAAGCCACCAATCAGCACAGATTAGGTGCCGCAGAAGGTCACCTCCAAAACATGAAGGTGCTGGCGGCTTCTATGCGGTAGCACCACTTGTCTGGAGGGGGTGTGACTGTAGCTCCTGATTCAATGACGCTTGGGGCAGATTTGATGCCACAGTGAAGGTTCAGGACTGGACCCGAGGATCTGGGACAATGCAGTCGACCATCCGACTGGACAGGGCCAGAGCTCCAGGGGCGGGAGAAGACGAGCGAGGCTGTGCAGAGGTGGGGTACGCAGGCTAGCTTCCCTGGTTCTCTCTGATCAACCTCCGGGGACAACTTCCTGCTGGAGGTTAAGAGACCCATGTGACACACTCCCATCACACCGCAACGCCATTTCCCTACTCCAGACGGACGTCGACCAGCATGCGAATGCCCCGCGTCAGCCCTTAGGCTGCGTACCGGAGTGCATATGCGCAGTCGGCAGGTGTCAGTCGTGCTTGCCAAGTGGCTGCGTAATTCACACGGCGTAGCCAGCAGACAGCGAGCGACCTATTTGTTTCCACATCATATTATCCAACCGGAAGTGACAGCGGCTTCACCCCGCTCGGCAGGGTCCATGTCCGCGCTGTCGCCCCCTCCCCACCGCCCCCCAGAGACTCCCCCACCCCCAATCCCACGACGGATCTACTTCTGATCTTCGTTCATTACGACACAGGAACAGCAGGAGCTCTGGGCATGGCCACAGGAAGCATGGCGCGGCAGGAAGCGCAGGCAGCTTCCCAAGCAGCCGCTTAGAAAGTTCATGTCCCCCCGCCAGCTTGCCAAAACAGACCTCCGGTCTAAGATAAGCTGGCACCCCCATAAACACGTAGCATTTAGTGTGAGAACTTCTAAATGCTCGGATTAAAAATACTGTATGTAAGGGAGCAGGGTGGGCTGGGCAAACTGTGGGCCGCACAAGGAATTTTTAGCTGGGATTTAGCAAAGAAAAGGACAGGTCTCCCTGCGGCGAGGGCAGAGGTCCAGAGAGCGGCAAAACTCTGCTCTTGATTAGACCTGCACCACCAAATCAGGCGGCGAATTGCTTTCGCATTCTCTGGCCCGGGCTCCAGCGGGCCTGCTGACGTGACCCATGATTAAAATGTCCGACTCTTAATCGGCTTTGTAAATGCCCTCCGTGGGGGGGCAAAAGTGACAGCAGAGTCCACAAGGGGCAATGGGCACACGGTTCATTTAAAATACGTAATGAGAGGGGAAAAAGCAAAAGAGATAGAGGGATGAAAGAAGGGCTGGAAGCAGACTCACGCTTGCTGATCCTATCCCTGTAATCTAATTGGCTGCCTCGACAGCCAATCAGCACACAGCCCCGCGTGTCGCAACTCTACATGCTGTGCCTCAAAGCAGAGCTGGTCTGCAAGTTTGGGAAAGACAGCGACTGACTGACGATAAGGACAGATGCATCATAAATGCACAGCATACACACACACACTTTTCTCTCAATTTGCAAATGATTAAAGTAATTATCATGGCATTAGCTAAACGGCAGCAAGGCAGGAACAGCCTCAGAGGCAGCACTCAGAAACCTTGTTCACTTGATTGATGAGCATCGCAGCTTCCAGGACCAGCGGCGCAAGCTTACCCCCACATTAATGGGCCTGGCGCAACAGGAGGGGCACTCCCAGGGCCTGTTGTCGGGGTAATTGCCATGGTAAATTGGGTAAGTAGGAGCACAACCATCTCCTGTAGGCCGAGAAAGGAGAGGCAATTAAGAGGCAGTGGGCCCACGCATGGGGAATCCGAGGCAGGGGTACATTTCAGACTGGCTCTGTTTGTAGCGACTGACGTAAGCGAGGGGCCTTCCCACAAGGTAATGAGTGCGGGAGAGCAGGAGGAACAGGAGCCCCAGGCCCCAAGCTCGTTTATAATGATTTATGTAACACGTGCGTTACCTGCCCGACTGGATGACCTTGGCCTCGGTTCACTTACAGCGAGACGCGCCTCAGCCGGGGGTGCGCGCTTTTACGGCACGCCGACCGGCGTCTCGTGACTTCCGTCTGTGACGGGGCCGTCTCCTCCAGCAAATCGCACCCACCTCAAAACAGATCATGGTCACACTCCACAAGGGATGTCCAACTCGACGGCAGGCTGGCCAAAGGGGCAGAGCTGAAGCCTCATTTTGGTGGGGGGGAGGGGTTTCAGTTGTATTGGCGTCTCAGGAACAAACGCTTTATTGACTTCTCTCTAACTCACTCTGGCAGGCAAACAAATTTGTGGCCTTCAGCGCATGTCGCGGCAGTGTGGGTACCAGCATGGGGGGGGGGGTTTAATGAGGGACTGGCCTCTACCTGAGGGCTTACGGGTCTTCAAGTGGAGGGGTGCTGCAGAATGTGTAGGAACGACAGCGGATCAGGAAGCTGGGGGGGGCGGTTCTGTTTACACCCCTCCCCCGAGAATCCCCCTCCCCGTTTCCACCAGCATTTTCTCTGTCTGTGACCCACTTTGTGAGCAGATGTCCCACGTGGCCGCTGAAGTCCTTGTCACAGAATGCGTGTCATTCATATCAATTAACGAAACAAGCTGTACGGCCAGTGGGAGCATGACAGACGACCACAAGTGCCAGGGAATAGGGTGAGAAACAAAGCTTCTGACCCCCCCCCCCCCCAACCCTCGGCCCGGTGGGTACCACTCCTGTCAGAAAGGGCCCGATTAGCGCAGTGAGCAATGCAGCCAGCAGCGGGGAAACGACGCCAGACTCGGGGGGCAGACTGACGCCCAAGGCATCACTCGTCACTGGGGTATATAACAAGGATTTCATCGCGGCTGATCTCCAAAGTGGACCGGCTCACAATTAAGCCTGCTTCATGCGGTAAACAGGGCGCGGTGTGCCAGTGTGCCTCGCACGCTTTCTGTCGTCATTAAAGCACAGACAGGACAGACTGCGGTGATGATTTAAGCACTCTACATGAAAACCAGATAGACATAAGGTTTATATTTAAGACAGATTCCCTGGATAGTACAGGCTTGTAGGACATGACTGTTTGCTGGAGCCCCTCCAGCACACAATCAGCCAACATACACACACACACACACACAATTCTGCCTTCTTACTTCCCCTTGCCTGACAGAAAGACACACACACGAGCACACACAGTTACAGGAATCTTATGGACAAAAATCAGTCCTCGGTTTCAGCGTTGATGAGCTCTACCCTGTTCCTGCTGAAGATGATTTCAAAGTCAGACAAAGGCTCCACGACCTGGAAGTCAGGGATGGAATCGGTGTACAGGAGGTGAGAGAGAGAGAGAGCGAGAGAGAGAGAGAGTACATAGTTAGCGAGGCAGTGAAGGGGAGAGCAGAATAAGACACGAGGCTAGGGAAGGTAGGGAGGTAAGCAGGCCTGCTGTGGAAAGAGACAGAGAGTCAGCATCAGGACGTCTTCATGAAACAGAGACACACACACACACACACATGCCACGCGGACAAATGTTACATTCAGAAGCCTCCTGGGGACAGCACTCGCACACCTAGTATTTAGACTGCTCCTGTATTTAAAGGGGTACTGCAAGAAAGACCGTGGTTGGGGGGAGGGGGGCGACTTGTGGATTGTGCCTGACTTAGCATCACTGAGCTGATCTAGCAAGTCGGCAGCTTTTGTCAGCGAAAGGCACGTGTCTCAGCGAAACGTCCTTTTGTCTTCTCACCTTCGTGTGAAGACGGAACTTTCATCCTGAAGGGCAGTAATTAACTAGGCAGGTATTGCTGGTAATTACAAAGTATAAGCAGCCATGGCTGAGAAGAACTCCACTTATTTAACCTTGGGACAGCACAGGTTTGCACCGAGCGTTCCGCGCCGAACAAATCATAATGTTTCCAGAGCTCTGCGCAAACGCTCCGCCTGTGTGCGAGTGACTCCCGCCACCCCGCCACGGCTCGCCAATCAACGGCAAGGACACGCGCCTCACCCCAGGCCCAGGTCGCCATTTTAAGGGGAACAGGAAGCTCAGCCACACGGCTCAGCACTGCCTGGGGGACATTTATAGTGGCCGCCCTGTGGGCCCAGGTGAAGTAAGTGCCTCACGCTGCTAATGAGGAAGGCTTCTTCTCACTGGGTGAGCAGACTGAGCGAGAGGACGCTAACATCTTTGATGTCACAGCTGTGTGCAGAGGCTCTGCGATCATGATTGCGGGCGGAGAGGCCTTCTAAGCACGGCGTGCTGCGTGAGCCACCACTTGGCACTGGCTGATAGCCAGAGCCACTTCCTCTAGTCTGCAGTCAAATACAGAATCCGAGCACCCACATCCAAAGGCCAGATAAGCAAATCCATTCTCCAGACATAAGTTTCGCGGAAAAACGGAATGTTAAGTGTTTGTCTGGGATGGGGCATTTCTCCGCCAAAGGACCTCAGAAGTATAGCGGATCCTCAAAAAACGTGACTAGCGAGGTCACGTCAGACTTAATTTTACAACAATCTCTTCTTGTATATTGCTTCGATAATTACGATTAAGGTTAGGGCTGGGTAGGGGTTAAGGGTGTCGTGGTTGGGATTAGAAATGATTGGACGGTCCTCACTAAGATAGGCATACAAACGTGTGTGTGTGTGTGTACTCGTCGGCACATGCAGGCCCCCGGGGTGATGCTCCTCATCAGGGAGGAGGTAATTACAAAGGAGATCAGACCGGAGATCCACCTGCATCACAGACACCTTGTCATTACCTGCTCTTAAATCCGGCTCCTGATTACAGGACGCCTCTCTCTCTCTGGGGCGGGGGACCTCCCAGGTGTACCCCCCC
>JAODKL010000135.1:25151485-25166964 GCA_026780765.1 Petrocephalus schoutedeni
TATCCATTGTGGTGGTGTATAGAGCCAAAAATGTAAGCATTGTGTCGATGTCCCAATATTTATGGACCTGACTGTATTTTTAAATTGTAAATGGATATATGAATATTGAGGCTGTGTCTATATTCAACCCGAGAGTTTACATGAAAAATATGCAAACTGACTAAGCTTGTCCAAGCTCAGCAGCATTATATTAGCATGGCTTATAAACACGGCCTAACAGCAGGTGGTGTCAGGCCGCAGCATTTTCAATGACAGGGTCAGTGGTGCGTGTAGCGTGACGCATGTAGTATGATGCGTGTAGCGTGATGCATGTAGTTGCCTACCAGGCTCCTGCAGCGCAGCCTGTCCACTCCGCAGCTGCACCCCTCGCAGCAGGGCCAGCAGCTCTGTGCGGATGTTGGACACCACCTCTCCCATCAGACCCACGTCCGCGATGCCCTTCCAGAAGTTCAGCGTCTCCTCTGGGGCAGCAGGGACAGAGAATCAAACTGACTGTGTTGGTGAGGGGGTTTCCATTAGCTGGATCTCACAGCCATCTTCTCTTACAGGGGAAAATGCCTTTTCGGCATTGATGAAATACGGACTCTGTTCCGAATGTTCACAGGGTGTCCTCAGTTAGTTGTGTGTGTGGCTGACTCCACTCACCAGAGATTTCCTCAGCATCCTTCTTGCCCTCGACATCAGCTGCTGCAGTAACAGCACTGGCCACAGAGGGGCTCCACTCCACACTGGCGGCACTAATCTCCTCTTGCCTCTCCTCTGCTGCAGCCATCTGGCCTCCGTTCCCTGCACATGCACACAGGAATCACCCAATCTGCCGTGTTTCCACCGACTTACCAATTCAAAATCTTTTAGACACGGTCCTGCTCCTTCCTATAGAATTGACTCTCCTTGGCGTCCTTCTCTGACAGGACAGCCTCTAACGTCCTCTTTCTCAACTTACACTTTGCCTTCCCCAGCTTAGTGTGTACGCATCAACTGCAAAAAACTGCATTTCTAAATCCCGACAGCTTGTCCAGCTGTCCAGCCTCAAGCATGGATGTAGCATTGCTCTCACAAGGCTGCTTTAATTCTCGTTTTTACGGAACCACGAGACGTCCATTACGTAATTTGTAATCGAACAGTCACTCTGAAAGTAAACATCTGTGGGATCTGTGGGGTGCTATGTCCAAACAGAAGGAATTCTGGGTAATTCTTAGGCAATCCTAACAAATGTTGACAGACATGACCCCATTTCTACATGGTACATGTGGGCTTCAGTGTCTGAGTCTCACCTTGGGGGGAGGTACAGGTGGGCAGGGCACTGCCCTGGGGGGGGAAGCGAGTGTTGTTGATCAGCAGGTCAAATTTGGTGCTGCGGCACGTGTTGGTGCAAACGGTGTCATGCTGGTAAAAGTCGATCTGGCCAGAATCCATCATCTTTCTGCAGGGGGGGGGGGTAACACCAGAGATCACCCATCAGGAAGGCAAAAACCAAGGCTTAGGACACAGCAGTGGACTGAGCGGGGGTAGGGACACCCAAAGCAAGGCAGGCAGGTGTTCACATTCGTGTGCATCAGCAGGAGAAAAAAAAAAGTGTGGAAGGCAAGCGGGCTGGCATCGATACAGCGTGTTCATCATGCCTGGGAACAAAACTTGAGGCAGTAGAAGACGCTACAAATCGCTGACTTCAGTGTTTTGGGGGTGGGGGGCTTGCAAGGACATGCAGTTTGTGAGAAGAGTCAGCAGGCGGCCATGGAGCCAAGAGACAGGATGTGACATGGCTTGTTTGCAACCTCAATCGGGGGACACTGATATCGGCGAGTGCTAGTGGAACCCAGTGCTGCTCACCTGAGCATGACACCCCCAAGCCGGATGGCCCTCTTCCAGTCCTTAAGGGTGGCTTTTCCAGCCAAGTGCACAAACTGCTTGGGGCTGATCAGTTGGTCGTTGTACTGCAGGTGGAGACACAGCAGGACCCAATGTTTAGGGCTACAGCCAGACCAGCAGCCCTTCAGAACAGTGCAGCTGCCATCGGCCAACATCAATCTCACAACGGACCCACTGACCTTGACACACTTAACATTGATTCCCGGGCAGACAAACTTCTTAAACAGCAGGATGGCCTTGCTGTCCCCACAGGTTATGGGGTATCCATACTCCACTTCCCCTTCTGCGGGGGAATCATCTGGAAAACAAGACAGCCGTTACAGAGATTGGGACACACCAGCTGTGAGAACACAGAGCCCACAGACGAACGAATGACAGGACGTGCTTTAGCCACGGAGCTCACTGCATGCATATACTTCAGGATATAATCGTAACAACCTTGCTGAGTATCTACTGCCACAACAGCAGTCTCTGTTTCGGCGGAGTCCTCACACATCCTGTAGGGGGAGACAAACCACATCATGGACCTTTTTTCATGACATGATCTAGGGTGACCAGATAATCCATGTTATCCCAGACACGTTGAGCTAGGACAGGAATTGCAAAGTACCATTTCAATCAAAAGGACCTGGATGTTAATGCGAACCGGCTGGATGAGTCTTTCACTCAAGGAAACAAACCAGGCAGAGCGCAAGAACAACTGAGCTATTTACCGAGCACGGGGGCCTTTCGGGTTTAAAGTAGTTTGTAACGTCTGAAGTAGCTCAAAGCGTCTGGGATGACAGGGATTATTTGGTCGCCCTACATGATCCATTGTCTTATACAAAAAATATCTATGCTGCATATTTTCTAAAAAATGCTAAATATGGGAGATAAAAATTCCATCAGTCCCAGCAAATTGGATAAGGAAGGATGCGACTCCATGAACAGTCATATGATGAACACACAGTCTACCTGAGAAGAATGCTGACATTACGTTCAGTCGCAGCTTGACGAATTCTCAGAAAAGTTTGCATTTGTGAGTGAAGCTAACCTGAGTATTTAGGAGAAAAGCACCAGCAAATACGGACAGAAATGGGACATTTATGAGCTACTAAGCCAAAGCATGCGTGGGGGCTAATCAGTGTTCTGGAATATGGTTCTTCCACCACTTGTTCTACCACACCAGTGACCCCAGGAGTACCCTCCCAATTACCCGCTCCTGAAGCTATAAGAGCTAGGAAATGTCTCCATGCACTACAGCCTACTACTGCTGTAGATGGTGCTTCCACTGAAAGGATATATCCCCGCAGGTTAAGCATAATTTGGTATTGTATGTGTTACTCACTGTAACAAATGACTGAAGAAATTGCTGTTATTCTTTTAAATATAGATCTACGACATCACAGGATGCCATTACGAAAGACTATTCCACCAAGCGTAATGAACAGCATTAATATTACAGTGACACTTGTGCAGGGTTTAAAACTCCTTTGCTAACATTATTACTGAAATGATTCATTGATATAATGACGAACTGGCTATAACTACATTATGGGCACTCTGTAACAGTAAGAACATATATATGGAAACTATAATCATTAAGGGTCCACTTCAATTTATTGTGCCAATTAGCTAAGAAGGTCACAACAGATTGTATTTAAATTGGAAACCATTTCTTCAAGTACACAGGCAACCATTCTGGTTACAAAAGACACTCCGTGAACTATGACCAAGCAGGGAACTCCAAAGCTTTTCTACAATCAATGACAACTCTAGTGTCAAATAAATGAATGGTTTATGTTACACTAATGTATGGACACATGGTGGGCTATAATGACCAAGACATATTCAGACTACATCTATTAAAAAAAACAGTAATAATAATAATAATAATAATAATAGAGAAATTAAAATGGTCTTAATTTTTTCTATGGATACTACCATGTTAACCATCTGTCTGCCATCTGATAAGCAAGTGTGTCAAAATGACGTGGTCCTTATGATGACAATGCCTTTAACACATCAAGCAGCAAAGCTTCTACAAACTTTTAAACATCCACTCATTGCTAAGAGCGCTTTCCCCCGGCGCCCCCGCCCCTTCCGCGCGCCGCCCGCGAGCGCCCGCGCCCCTTACCCTTGCGTGATTGGCTGAAGCTGCAGGATGACCTGAGCCTTGGGCTTGCCGTCTTCGGCCTTCACCATCACCACGTCCCCCACCGACACGGTGAGCTCCGCGTCGGCCATCTCCTGCTCCCCGGGGTCCTGCCGGGCAGAGGCTGCTCACTGCGGGGGCCTCGGAGTGCACGTAACGGCTTCTAACACGGCCCCCCCCCCGATATGGCGTGTCACACGGCGGATCCCGGCCAGGGCTGCTGCCTCAACAAGCAGATTCCTTCAACACAACTGGAGCCCGTATCATTTACCACTCACCGGGCTGGAAATGTTTAAGGGCGGACAGCCTCATTCCCCACTTCGTAACAGACCTGCCCAAACCTTAACCGTCACACAACACACTTCACCTAAACAATCAGTTTAATATATCTGTAAGCTAGTAAATTAAACATTTAACTAACAATATAACATGAATGGGGGTTTTCATGTATTTATTCATGTTTATTTTTTTATCAGTTATTCTGCAATCAGGACAATAAGAACAATAATTATGAAATAAGTATACTTCCATGTGAAAGCCGTTTTAAATGCACGGTGGTAAATTCGCTGGCTATGACGTTTATCATGCATTTATGTTAATATCCAGTTTCAGACTCGGATAGACTGTGAGCCTCGGGGCGTGTGGTGAGCAAACTGTGCATTAGAAAAAAAGTTCAAATTTTCCCTTGCAGTCAAAACTTTTTAAATTGAGAAATCTAAGCAATGTTTCCCCCAAAAAATAAACGTATCCTACCTAGGTTTCGGGAATCGAAATAATGAATATAGCTTTTCCACTTCATTAATCTGCAGGGTTTCCCTAATTAGGGGGCCGTTTTAAAAGACGGTCGCATCCACTAATCCGGAGTCACTGCGCACCTGTTGAATAGGAGCCACGTGATGGGTCAAAGTTATAAGGCACCACAGACGACTAGTCTCGCCAAGTTTTGTCACATATATAAAATTCTTTACCTTGTCCGAGTACATTTATTGGTGCCATTAAAGGTTCTGACCTGCAGCTACTTTCACGGCGTAATGCACAAGGTAGAATATGCAGGAATCGTCGTGACTCCTTAAAACTACGTTCCCAAACCCCGAGGCCCGGTCACTTCGGTCCTGGCTCAGATGCCGTACATTTAAAGTCGCGAATTCCTTTTACATTTCTTATTTAGACTGACGGCTAGTTAACAGCAAGGTCGCTGGTTTCGCCGGATAGGCCGCTTCCATTTTGCTTGTTTCTACACCGTGAAGAAATTCTGTGGTGTAATTTTAATTTGAATGTGTTCACAATCAGCAAAAAAACGTAATTTAGCGCCGTGCCATGAAAGTTTAAGTGTTCAAATAGCTGGCTATATGTTTTATATAACAAAACACCACGTAAGTTATGACTTGTATGAAAACTCAAATCTCCCAAGTTTATCATTAAACTTGAACCTCCACACGCATGGCCCCGTCAGCGGAGCTAATTCGCGCTAACTCGCCTATGTAGCACGGACGCTAGGAAACCCCGTTTATTTAAATGCCAAACCACGTAGCCAGACACGCTAGCCTAGCAGCTACCTGGTTAGCATCCGCATTACGCGCCCCAAATAACTCCAGTTCCCTATAATTGTGGAGCTAAAAGGTCCATCATTTATAATGAGATACCATGGAACTGCATTTTATTTTCTTTCATAAGAACAAACTTCCGCTCTCTCCAAACTTTAGCTTAGCATGTGTGTCGTTGCTAGCCGCCCCCTCCCGGCGCGCCCGCATTCACTGCGTGGGCTCTTGCGCCTAAGCAGCTCTTTTAAAGCGGTCCTTGCGCGTCTCCGCCGGCCGGCTGAGGCGGCACTCGGAGGGCTGGCGAAGAGCTCCGCCTTCGCCGCACCAACAGAGGTTAACGAGGCGCCGTTCGCCCCGGTCGCTGGCGACGCACCCGCGTCGTTCTCTTTTTTTTTCCCGCCCGCTCACTCGCGCGCTCGCTCGCGCTCTCCCTCCGGCTGACGTCTCGCGTGCGGCGGCACGTACAGCAACAACAAGCAACGGCGGCGCCGGAGCCGCTGCCCTTCCCACGGACGGGCCCTCTGCACCCCGCTCCCGGACTGCCGCCGGCGGACGTCTGAACCAAAGCTTTGCCGGACGTCGTGCTCTCCCCCTCCTTTTTCACTCACCAAACACAAACTAGGGGCTCGGCGAGCGCCAAACTGGATTCTCCTCTTACCGCTTTAGAGTTGCGAAGACATCCTTGGCGACCAGATATCTCACTGCGCATGCGTCGTGCCGCTCCGCTACACTTCCTGCAATGAAGGCAGGGATGTCTGGCGGAGAAGCTCGTCTCCTGTTGACAAAAAAGTAGCTTCGTACGCAGTCGGCCAAATTGCGAAGACTGTTTTAATTACCTAAATGGCCCATTGTGTATCCTTATGTAATATAGCTTTTAACCGATTATTAGTAATTTTAAACTGTATAGTTTAAATCAGCTAATAATCTATGGCATTATAACTATGCGACTACCTGCCTATATCTGTTTATGCATCATGGATAAATTCAGTAGTACGTTCATGTATTAAAGACGTGTATGTGTTTGTTTTTAAAGTGAAGTTTAAATAATTGTAAATAATCATTATTCTGATTGCATGATATACAGTTCCAGCAGGTGGCGTCGTTTTTCAACAAAACCAGTCCAGAATGCCGGGAAAATATGTTGTACATACTGTGTATCCCGATCTATAATAGCAGTACGTTTATTGGTATGCCTTATTAAAAATGATCAGGTTGACTGATGTGTATTTTGGTGCACAACTGACACAGTAAACCTCTTGTCGGTTTATTATTTTTTCAGATTGTAACGTTCTCTGCACGAAAGTTACATTAAAGGAGTGTACGCTACTGAATAGAATGTAAGCTGACTTTATTTGGAAATTTTGTGTATCGTTTTTCAAGGTGAATATAATATTAAGTAGTCATAGGGTATACATGAGTTAAGAAGTGATTACGTATGAGAAATGTTTATCATGGGTATGTGGTCATAGGTACTTTACTAATGCCGTGGTAAATTTAGGTGAAACACTAAAGTGAAACGCTTGTGCGTAATTGCAGATTAGTTGCCTATGTTTAATCACATACTGCTTAAAATTAATTTATACAGCTCAGTGTTTTAGACATCCAAGAGACGCCACTCAACTTCATTCCTGTTTTAGCCAAGGTCATTATGTCAAATAGCCATTCAAAAGGGCTATGCCATTCATTTAATCGAAGGTTGCAATTTCTCGGTCACTTAAAATGTACTTCTAAAACAGTTTTATTAATTTTAGTATTAGTTTGCAATGTTTCAGAACTACCTCATAGACCAACCTAAGTCGGATTTTTTTTTGCGAGTCAATGTTTGGACTGGCACTTCTGTAAGCCAATCAGAGTGCAGGTAAACACCTCCCGAAACACCTCGCATCCAATGAAAAGTATCCGGTGCCTCTGATAAGCGTGCAGCTTGTTTAACTTAGGCGCAGTAAATGGTTTTCTCCCATCTGACTGCGTGAATGCGGAGGGTAACATCGCCTTCATGTAAATCATGGTCGGCACGTTTAGAAACATCTGGGATGCTTTCCACTTTTTAACCAGATTTTTGCTTCTGCTTTATACAAAAACTTTGGAAATCCACGGACAAGAGGGTGAGCTATTAATCAACCATATTCATTTTTTTAGACTTTTCAACAAACTGAGGGGGGAAATCTAACGGTTGTTGTAGTGTGATGGTCCCGTGTTTTATGTATTGGACATCCTCCGGCTGTCATCCGCCTTTTCCGTCAGAAGCTGGAGTTAAAATGTAACTTCTTCACGGTAGATTGAATTCATGGTAAACATTAATAATGACCTGTAGGTTTCCGTGGGTTGAACCATCAAAATGAATTAAAAACTTTTAAAGCGAACGAAAAATGTGTTATTAGCACAAGAACCCGAGAATTTAGGTCTAACTAAAAGAAGTGTTTATAAATAATTATTTTTATTTAAACCGGTTTCCCCTTTGGTGATGTCTTTATTTCGATTGGATAGTGTAGATTAACCCCGGGGGACCCACTGGGTTATATGTGACCCTACCTTTTATTTCTGCCTTTTGTTTTTGGGTCGTGCACTGGGCTCTAAATCAAAAAAACTACTTTACTTTGAGTGGGTTGACACCGTGGGTTCCCCGGGGATACGCTGTGTTTCCTGTGTTTGAGATATATTTTCTTAGGTTTTAAGTATGTCTGTTGGTCCTGTACAGAAATTGGTATGGTAACAATCGTATGTTGTAAACAAGGCAGATACTACAGCTCATCGAATCCTACTTGTTAACTGGTCATCTTTTTTTGGCACACTTTAGACAGTTAACACGGTACATCTGCTTTCATGGTTCTCCTGTTTTCAGTGGGATGTGTTTTGATTGGGTTTACTGATGATTTTAACTAAACTTTTCAACTGAAGTGGTTAGGTAAGTATGTTTTAATGTGTAAATAAATGGACAGGAAAGTTAAACTTCTTGGGTGAATCAGTTGATGAACCCTGGCGCACATCTGTTCATTTCCTGATGGCCAAGACATTACTCTTTGTGTCGGTCAGTGTTACTGTACAGTCTTTTTGTTTGTTCTACCTGTGTGGGACTTTGTTTATATGTCCATCTTCCTTGAGTCTGGGGAGTCATGGAATGACTATCCGATAAAGTGTGAGTCACTTCGGACGGAACCTGCATCCATCATGCTGGTGATTATTAATTCCAAATGGCCTTGTTGCACTGCTAGAACCGAACAGCTGCTTCAGAGGGATGTTAGGTCTCTGTTGAGTCTCTCTTCTTCTGAAATAGCAGTTCTTTGTTACGGAATCCCTCATCCTGAAAGTAACCCCATCCAAACAGGAAGAAGTCTAAATGAAAGTCTATGACCAGGTTTAAACATTGTCTGCCTAGAAGCTGCTGCCTTTACACGGACAGTGTGCATGATTTATCAATTAAACCACTCAATAAATAAATCACGAAATCAATAAATGTGAAGGTTTCATATTTGTTTCCCTACTAGGCTGTGGAGTCAGGCTTAACGACCAGTTTAATTTCTCAGAATAAACCCTGTCTTGCAGAATGATTTTTGTGAATGAGCATGCAGAATGGCTACGGAGTAATGCACACGGCCGCTGCTCAGAGGCAGGCTGTGACGTCACAGGCCGCTTCTGTTTGCGTGGTCCCCTCGGTTCCAGCTCGGCGTGAATATATACAGTTTCAGTGGTCATGGGAAGGTGGGGGTGTAGCCCATTGAGTCCAAAAGGGCTGGGGGAGCCAATGTGCTGAGGTGAAAAGTTCAGGTTCAGAAAGTACAAATCCAGACCAAGATTTTGGATCAACCAACTAATTCAGTACCCTGCGATTGTGACTTTTTACACTCGACTGGTTGGTTGAAACGAAGTCTTGGTCTGGATTAGTACTTCCTGAACCCGACCTTTCCACCTCTGGTGATGTGCTACAAGCTCGATCAATGTTTGTTTAGTGACACAAAGCACCCCCCCACCCCATTTCTGACACCCACCCAGGCAGGAAGGAGCACCCGACTACAGGGAGGCACCGGGCCTTAGCCTGTTGACATAGCATTTAGCCACAGCTAATAAATAACATTTGCTGCTTTTGGGTAGGAAGTCAGCAGGGTTTCAGCCCACGCATCACTGCTGTGGCCGCAATTACATATTCTGTTTTTCTGTATCTGGATGCCCGCCCCCCCAACACATGCATAGTGTGCTGCCACCGCAGAAATATGCTAAGGCTTTGTGGCTGGGGATTCTTTGAATGTACTGCAGCCATACAGGAAAGCACGAATGAATCCTCAGTAAGCCCATAGTAGGTAAATGTGCCAGTGCAGAGAGATTGACAGAAAGGTATTAGGTACTGGCAGGCAGGGCTCCGGCACGCTGTCAGCTGCCGATGTGGACTTGTGGAGGCCTGCCCTCTCAGTCCTGGGCTGCCGACCTAGTCTTGGTTTGATGCTCTATGAAATATGGCACTTGTCCTCTGCTGACAATTTGTGCCCTAAGTTCACATATTTTCTTTTGCGTCTCTTCATGCCGGAAAACCGCGGGACAGCCCACCGTGGCCAAAATACCGATAAAACGTCCTGAAAGTCTCTTGGTTGATTGCGTGGTCTCCTTGTATTTCCAAAGAACTTAAGAGGGACCACAAGCAACTTCATCATGAGAAACACAAGAACAGTACAGCGTATGTGGCCTGCGTGGTGTGTGTGTGTGTGTGTGTGTGTGTGGGGTGGGGGTGCCAGATGTTAACAGAGGAGAAGAAACAAAATACTAGGAGGAAGGAAGCACCCCAGGCAGGCTGACCCTAAGACTGTTGGAGGTCCAGATCCACACTGGAACAGAGACATTCTGTTGGATTCTCTGTTAGACCAGCCAGAGATGTTCAGCTTGTGAGTCTGGTAGCTGCACACCTTCTTTGAAGCTCAAAGTTCATTGATATTTGTCATGAGGTGGGCGGCAAAGCAATTAATAACTTAGGTCATTTCTAGTCTAAAAACTATACTAAAATACGATATACCATATACTAAAAATATGTGCAGCCTTCACAAGGCTGTGATTTTGGAAAGTGATGCCGAAGCATTGTGGGAATGTTAGTTGGAGAGCTATTAGCTGTTTCCTTCTGGGGGGGGGGGCTGACTGGCGATAGCCGAGAGCGGCTTAGACTGAGCGGTATGGCAGCAGGCGAGGCATGACAGGCACTGGACATACCGCACTGAGCTGATGAAGCAGGCCCCGCCAAAGAGATTACGGTGGTCCCTCCCACGAGGTGGGAGGCCACTTCCTAGCAGGGGAAGGCGGGGGGCTCGGGATGGGGGCTGGGGGGACTCTTCACACAAACAGGGGTGAATCACAACCTGCGAACCGCCACTGAGCACGAAGAGCCTCCGGACTCAATGGGCCAAACCCAAGACTGAGATAGATGCTCGGTCTGCTGCTTCCGGCTGCTGTGCCATTTCCAGGGAATCCTGTGAGGTTATGGAGGCCAAGGAGGAAGGAATGGGCTTGAGGGGGCTCGCCCTGGCCGGAATCGGTCTACTTCTGATGCCTCATTGTTTGGGAGTACACCGGCATCAGCTACTGTTGTGCCTCCCCGGTAATTCGGGCTGCACATAGACCTCACAGCAAAAGGCCGCAGCTGACCAGAACACCCCTATAGAGCTTCTCCACAGAACAGACACGGGCAGCTGAGCATTACAGGTCAGGAGACTCGTCCGGCTTCGCTTCACTGCTCGGCTCTTTCAATAACGGGGTAAAAAACAACTCATATTCCCCAGATGTATGGTTATTCAGGTCATCGGCTATCTGCATTTAACATACAAGCCAAAACTATGGTTACGCAGTGGTGCTAATTCCTACACGTGGTGAAAATAGCATGGTATGTTAAAATACCCAATGAATTAGAATACCGGAAACCGTAACGGGTGTAAAAGGGTTATAGAAAGGCTGTCAGGGTAAGTAGAAGAGGAAGGGTGACACTGGGCCAATTTTATAGCAGTTTTTTTCAGTTGTCTGGAAATATTAGGCTCAGAGGACACAGGGGCAATGTGACATAAACATCTCCTAATACCCCAGTGCCTTAATGTCTCTGGAGATGCCTGTGGTTCACCTGAGCCAGACGGCATCAGTCAGCACTTAGTCATGACAGCACAGCCAGTCAGGGGGCTGGCCATGTAAGTCATTAATAAGCACGTCCAGCCGCGTCGTTGTGATTCACTGGCGGTAAGAGCTGGTGACTGCAGGGCTAATGGGGTCCAGCTGAGCTTCAGATCTGCAGCGCTTTTCCGCAGAAGGTGGGACTTTCTGGAAGCGGAGCGAGCGCTCCGACAAAGCGATTCCCAGAGAGCCTGCACCATCTAGCGTGGCTTCCGTCAGTTAGGCCAGAGCGGCGTCCGCGGCAAACGGCCATGTGAGCAGCGCGGACAGCCTGTGGCTCCTTACTCACACAGACCCCAGCTCACCTCACAGTGAGAGCGGACCACAGCGCCTGGTGCCTGCCACAGTATGACTGCAGCTTTGCATTTGGTTTCTAAATAAATTAACGCAGGAATAAAGTAGTTGGTTTAAAAAATACTTGGACAATGAGCGCCCTCCTTGTCGGGGCAGCATGGTGGCTCTCTGGGTGGCACTACTGCATGTTGTCCCTCCCCTCCCCCGGCAGGTGATGGCTGCGGCCACACTGTTGTGGGCATCCTGAGTGGCACGCTGGCCTCCCGCAGTTTCCCGGGGACCTACCCCAACAGCACACACTGCCAGTGGAGGCTGACCGTGCCGCCGGGCCGCCAGCTGCGTCTGGCCTTCGGCGACTTCGACCTGGAGGCAAGCCCCAGCTGTAGGAGCGGCTCACTCACCATCACACCCGGTGACGGGACGCCCAGCCTGGGTAAGGCTCCCCCTACTGGCCTGGAGGTCAGAGCTGTTATTTGGCATACACAGATACCATGATGAACCATCATCCTGTACCTGCCTACATGACTGTCTGCATTAAAACTCGCGTTTGACTCCGTGGCCAAAGACAACGAGCTACAGCCAAACCAACATGTCATCCGCCCACTTTCCAACCACTGATCCCCAGCAGGGGTGCAGGAAAGCCAGGAGTTTGTTCCGGGCAGCACTGGGCTCAAGGCGGGGGTAACTCCCTAGGCAGGGGACCAGTCCAAAATCAAGACAAGCAAGGCAAGACGGAGGTCTCTGTTCTGCTGCCATAAATGCTAGGTTAATAATCACAGCTGAGTTTAATGCTGATGAGTGGCTGTGATGGGAAAATCCTTGAATGCGTGAGTGTTTACGCTAGCCCTGCTGCTGGGCCATTTGTAAAAGAGCGCCAGATGGCCGGGGGTTCACATCCCGAGCCCTGCGAGCCGTGACTCGGGGCTAGGCCCGGAGTAAGGCCTCCCCTCGCTGCCAGCTATCCCTGTGAGCCCCTGCCCTGCACCCCCTTCCATCCTCCCAGGGACATTCCGCTGGGTGGGGGGGTTGGGGTGGGGGAGTTCTCCCCAGCCAACGCCCACGGTACTTCCGGCTGGCCAGATTTCCCTCAATGGTAACTTTCCCGCCCTCCATCCAAAACAATGTCTTTTGGCAAATTCGAGCTAGAGAACCTACCTGGGAATCCCAAAACCGAGTCTACTAAAGAGCCCAGAAGTAAGAGTGCTATTTATATGCACTGCAATTTAAGCAATCAGTGGGACATAATTCATTCTGAAAGGTGTCCGAAGGGGGTATCTGAGGACTCAGCACTCAAAATCATGCAGACATAACAGGAGCATCTGATTCCTGTCCCTGTGTGCTGCTATCTTATCGAGCTGTTATTATTGTCAGGTTGCTCAAGCCTGACATCACGTTGTCAAGAAATATCCCAGCTGGTGTTTCCTCCAAAAAGGTGCCATGCGTTTATTCGCCTGCACCCAGAGAGCCTCCCAAACATAGCTGGGGCATAGTGGGTAACTGAGTCACAAACAGAAGCACGGAATAGTGAAGAGCATTCGGTCATTCACAGAGCATTTCATTTATGGCACCGGGGAGTGAAACACGTCACCTTTTGGTAGTTTTTAGCTTTGCTGTCTCAGCATCCCCCCCCCCCATACTCCCCCCCCAGGCCCGCTGTGTGGTCACATGGACGCCACATGGAGGAGGCTCACGCTGAACAGCAGCGAGGTGACCGTGCTCTTCATGTCCGGCGTGCATCGCTCCGGCCGCGGCTTCCTGCTGTCCTACGCCACCGACCGGCAGCCAGGTACCTCGCCACGGGAGGCAGAGCTTCAAACCGATCCTTTTCCATTTAAACCCCGCCCCCTGGCTAAGCTCTCTCTTGTCAGTGTTGCATTTTGTATTTCTCTGTTTACTCCACACAGGATCATAGTAATTTCTCCTCAACTCTCCAGATTTTGTTTTTATTTAAAGCCTCTTTACCGGAACAAGGGCCCACTGCCTCTCCTCTCATTACCAAATTTATCACTTTGCCTGTCTCCTCTCTTCTCTCCATGTAAACTCTTACTCATTTGACAGCGCAGATAAACACTGGTGACAGCGAGCCGGAGCGCCTGCCTTTCAGCACTTTAACGTGCTGTAAACTTTAGCTGTTTTATTATTATTATTTAATTTTTTCTTCATTTTTCTAGAGAATTTTCATAAAATTGTGTCCACCCTCCAGCTCTGTGTGTGTGGAGTTTGTGGGTTTCCTCTGAATTCTCCCTCCCTCGGGATGATTATGTTTACGTGAATACAGGTCTCTAAATTACCCACAATGCATGAGTATGTGAGCTTCATGGGTTGGCATCCCCTGCCTTGTGCACTCTGACTAATGAAGCTGGCCCTAGGTTCAGTCAGCACGTTTACATGCACAGTTAAGTTGAGCTATTGTTATAGCCCATTTAAGTGGACTACCATCCTTGTCCCAGTATACAAGCATGGGAGGAGAATCGATCTACAGTATGTCCCACTCTGCTATGATAGGCGGTGATATGGCTCCTTCCAGCTTGTTAGTATCAGGCTTTTTTCAGTTGAACTATTACGTCACAGACCAAACCAAATGACAAATGTCACTTTCGCTGGTAGCAAATAGGCAAAATGTGTTCTTGGCTCATGAGCAGGTCCCACCATCCCACCAGGTGTCCCCAGGCCTGCTGGAGAACCGCACCCTCACCACCCCCGAGTCACAATTATTGTGATTACCGCTTGCCCTCGTGCTCATCTCCCATGTCGCCAGTTTTTCAGCATGTCCCATAAAGTGAGCACGCGACTGTAAACAGCCATTACTCTGATCCGGAGCGATCGGCTGAGTCAGAAAGTGACCCTCTTCCCATGATGCATTGCGATCCCCTCCCATGAGTCCATTCCCAGTGGCACCTGGTGAATCCACCCCCGTAGCCTATATTCACATTGTGTGAGCATTCCTGTCAGCTGCGCAGTCAAACTGGCAGACAGGACGAGGATGCAGAGCAGACAGGGACTGTCCCAAAGAGGGGGGATGGGGGAGTTATTGCATTAATGCCTTTTTTTCAGGTGTGTTTATTTTTCTTTTATTATGATCCTTTTCCTTACAAGACACACATGGGACTCCAAGAAAAATGCAATGCATGCCTCCCATTGTTGCCGGGGTGGTTTATTCCCAGTAACAAAGACCCTGCAGCCGAAAGCCAAGTGAATGTAAACAGCGAGGAGGACAGGCAGTACCGGCCCCGTGGAGAGAAATGCTGCTTCTGAAATCCAGTTCTTCACAGTATAGATATGTGAAGTGGCTGTGTGATGGAGGGTGTTGGAATGACCCTGCATGCCGAGCAGGCATTCCAGGATTAGGTAGCGAGCATAGAGGGCTTCAGCCGCTAGAAGGTGAGTGAAATAAGGAGCGTAGCAGGTTTCAGCCGCTGGAAGGTGAGTGAAATAAGGAGCGTAGCGGGTTTCAGCCGCTGGAAGGGGAGAGAAATAAGGAGCGTAGCGGGTTTCAGCCGCTGGAA
>JAODKL010000135.1:25204388-25223750 GCA_026780765.1 Petrocephalus schoutedeni
CCCCCCCCCCCCCCCCCGCCTCCGCCGGGTGGCCAACAGTCTTGACCCAGTTCTTGCCCAGTCCCCCTGAACCCTGGGATAGGAAATCCCATGCCTAATCGCATTATTATTCCAGGGCCCACCCCCAACCTCTGTCACATGGTTCTGTTTTCCGCCCCCAACCGATGTGATTTTCACTCAGTGCTAGTGCATCCATAAACTGCAGACAGGTGTCTCAGTGGAGACATGGCTGCGGGCCCACGATGATGACATCACAGCAGGAGCTGGCTTGCACATACTACAAAGAGTTTACAAACAGACCAACTCCTCAGCGATGGATTCAGGCAATGGCAGGGGGTGTCGGTGCCACTTGATGTCGGCTTTCGTTAACACTGACACTTCTTCTCATGCTCAGTATCCTCCTGGGGCAGGTAGAGGGCTCGGGCACTGAAACCACACTTGACACCGTCCCAGCCATCGTAGGCAGCGATTTCGCCGGACTTCATCATCTCGTAGATGTCGCGGGTGAGCATCTCGAAGGCCCGGTCTACGTTGCTGTTGCACTTGGCCGACGTCTCCACGTAGCGCACGCCCAGAGCCGCCGCCAGACGCTCCCCTTCCTCCCGGGACACTTGGCGTTGCTTCACCAGGTCGCTCTTGTGGCCAACCAGGATGTAGAGCATTTGGTGTGGGATCACGTGCTCACTGACCTCCTGCTGCCACTCTCGAACATGCTCGAACGTCTTCCGGCTGGTCAGGTCAAACACCAGCAGCCCGCCAACTGAATTCCGGTAGTACGAGCTTGTTATCGACCTGATGAGGATGGAACGGAGGTTACGATTGCAGGAGCATTGTAAGTTATTATAATTTGACTCAAAACAGAGGAAAAAAGTGCTGCTTATTATTTATAATATCACAAACTTTTTAAATGCCCGAGACCTGGTCTACTGAGAGCCCTGTCATTGCAGGTCCATCATTGCATTTCCAAGGCTGCTGCAGCAAACACATTTCCTAAAACCTCAACACAAATACAGCAGTCAGCTGGTCATGCTGTTGGTTGCCTGGCAATCATGGCAAGGGGACCACGAACAGATGGGAGAAATTGTAAAGACCTCTTCCCCTGTTTCGGCAATGTTTGTCAATGCTTCATCCAGACTCACTATTAAAGAAATAAACAGGAGGTCTCCGTAGGTGTTTGTAATTGGAATGTGTTTTCTAATATGACAATGCATTTTGAGCAGGTCAGTTAAGGCTATTTTAAATATAATTGACATAAAATATGCATTTTCTTTGCGCAACACCCTCAAACGGTGCTAAGCAAATTCGTTAGTTCGTTAGCTGCACTGCTGTATAAATGTGTAAGTCGGAATGGCGAAACACGCGAAATTTGCGGTTTCGTTTTGCTCACAAGCCCCCACGGTGGAGGCGTCTTCCGCGAATAAAACAGACTCCTCGTTTGGTGCTGAGAACTACTTCTAGCGTGATTTTTAGTTATTAAGATTTTGTCACTGCTTGGCTGAAGCATCGCTCCATTACATTTTATCATCGCTAAGGAAGTGATGCTGAGTGTGAAGAGTGGCAAGTTATTAACATCCGAAGCGAAAGTGGAATTACTGGTGCAACGAATCAAACGCAATTTAAGCAAAATTGCATGTAACTGCTTGTAATCTTGCGTTTTTTTTTATTTAAAGGCATCTTTTCACGAGTGGAGCTATACATCGGACATACGGTGCTGTCACAAAACAACAGCGATCACCTGAAGCGCTCCTGGCCGGCTGTGTCCCAAAGCTGCAGTTTGATTTTCACCCCCGGCTCGATCTCCAGTGACCGAGCGTAGAAATCCACCCCCACCGTGGGGTCCGCCACATCGCTGTACACCCCGTCCGTGAAGCGCTTCAGCAAAGACGACTTGCCCACTGTGGAGTCCCCTAGTAATATAATCCTAAACTGGTACTGCCATAACAAATCCATAACATATCTGAATCTGAGCGGCTCTGGCTTCTGCGCAAAGGAGGCTGCATCCCCGGCTGACAGCCGCTCTGTAGGACACGCGTCGGCTCCGAACGTCTGGACTAGGGCTGTGCGCCAGTCATGTGATAACGCGTCTTATCTTGTGGGCCGGGTACTCTGTGCTTTGGGAAATGGGTTATATAAGTGGCATCGGTTATGTGCATTCGGATCTTGCAATGCATTCAGTAAATTGCCTTCGTCATATGAATATTTAATATTTAATCACAATCAGGGGCGGATCTAGACCAATATTCATAGGGTGACAAGAGGAGGGCAGGAGATTTTGAGGGGTGGCACCTTATGGCAGAAGTATATTTGCTGATATAATATGCGGGGTGGCAAGGCTTTTTTTAGGGTGGCAGTTGCCACCCCGGTAGATCCGCCCATGATCACAATAATATGACGATATAGGTTGTCCAGATAAAAATTATATATTAGGTGCTAATCGAAGGTGAGGATGAATAATTTTCTGCAGCCTGTCATGCGTTAAATTTATTGCACAATAATTACCAGATGCTTATTTTTGAGCATGGTTTGAGCAAACCCATTTTTTCACGTGACGCTTTTTTAAATAAGTTATGCAACGTCTCATTTAGCGTCTACCCGTTTATTTCCGTGCTGTGCAAATCTTTCGCGTCACCTGATCCGTTTTATTGCTAAAGCAATTGCTGTCACACGATTTGTCGATATTTAACCACATGCCAGTATTGCAATCGTGCAATTTTTAAATGTTTAAGTTGGCCGGCGTCTTTGCTTTCGTGTAAAGGCTCCGTCACTCCAGACGGGTTTCTTTCGTTTCATGAACTTCATATAGGCTGCGAAATTTTGACCTTCCTTACAAGTTTGGATTGACACTATGATCTGAAAGACCATTGTAAATCTGGTTTCAAAAAGTCTGTTATAAAACTAAAGCTACCCAAGGTAAAGGACACCTGGTGACGGCTATCCATGGTACTGAAAGTAATAATCAACTCATGTTGCTTAATTAATACTGCGGAATTATACTTAGCTTTGAGATGTCTATCGACAACTCAAAGTTGTGATTTATAGTTATGTGTCATTTAGATAACTTACTGTAATGGGCAAATCAATTGAGTGCTAGGACATATTAAAACTCACCAGTTTCTTTCTGTCCAGTTCCCATCCTTGAAAGATGACCCGGACACCCCTGTGTTTAACAGTATGTGGCAATTGCTTATTCCACTTTTATTTAGAGAAATTGCGTGTTTTTATTGGAGGTGCAGTAAATAGTTGTAGCGAAAGAAATCATTTGTATGTTGTAGTTTTTATAGAAGAAGTTTTTAAAATCTAATTAAGAACTTAATTTCCCAGCATGCAATATTTTCTTAGGCGGTAGTGGACCAATCAGTGACACGGAAATCCCGTACATAAAGGAAGTCCCGCGAGCTCATTCTTCCTTGGCTTCCCGTTGTAGTCCTGTATGGTAGGTGCTCCTACGTTTAATTTCTAATCCATTGTCATCCTTCCGCGGTTGTTGGTTAAAAAAGGATTTGCGATTGACCTTAGACGTGTTAAGGGGCTTGGAGTATTCTGGACTCTAAATCGCCGTGATATTTGCATGAATAATGATAAAAGCGGCGCCAGCGTGTTTCACTGAAACGCCCCGGTACATAAGGCGTGGAATTCAACGTACTGGTACTTTAGGGGTCCGCTCCTTATCTGTGGTTTTTATTTCAGAATCGTTTCGAACGTAGTTTTTCTGTAATCCAGCCTTTGCAACCTGTATTTATTCGGTTATATTGTAACGCAGTTTCTGCTCGAGTTCATTAATGCATCTTTGCTGTAAGCAGTCCAGTGATCCACAGGCCACGAAAGCTCTGCTTTGAGGGACCTTGTCAGATCGGCCCTTATCGAAGCCGTTTCAGTGAACACCGTGGCTGAAGCGGTCAGCAAGGTGCCTACAGTATAACTTTTACCGACGGTCGCTGCTTAGTTTATCATAACTAAGGGGCAACATTATGGGAAAGGATATTGCCGCTCGCAGGAACGCCGTTCTTCCTGCTTCCTGTTTCTAGCCGAGTGTCTTTCGGGGAGACGCGTGTGCTGCAGCACTGCAAACTGAGCGTGTGTACTTACCGTGGGCGGTTTTATTTCACCAGATTTTTACATGCATATTTAATAGATGCCTCCTGGCCTGGGAAGACTATGCGCCACGCTGGACCTGGGGCCACACGCCGGGGCAGGTGAGGCCTCCTGATATATACGTCTCATTATATTGGCCCTTGTTGGAGCCGACCCTGTTGTCTGTAGCAGGCGTGGTCAAAGAAGGGCCGAGAGTGACACCTTCCTACGGTCGCTGTTCAGTTCACTAGCTGCATCAGCAACATAAAGGATAGGGATATTCACTACTGTGGCGCTGATATCAGTTATTTTAATGTTTTAATCTGGACTGTAACGTCTGCTTCAGAGAATTCCCCTCAGGGTAAATGGTTCTCATCTTACATTCTACAGCTGTGGTCCATGCATTTGGTCCTAAGGCCTGCTTTGCTGTCCACATGCAGGCGGTATGATCTAGCCCTAGCAATGGTGAGTTGTGAATTTGTGATTGTTGGTCAGTGTAATGCAGCAAACTGCTGTTAACTTTGCATTTTATGGCATTAATGTGTCATGATTTTACAGTAGAATTTAAATCCATTTTATTTTCCATCAAGGCAGATTGGTCCTTGGTCTGGTCCAGACTAAGAGCGTTTCAGTGACACGGAGAGCCCGACTAGAATGGGGAAGTCGAGGCCCTGCCTTGGAGCCAGGCCTGGGGGGGAGACCATGTAGAAGAGTGCATGGTGGTCAGTCCTCTGGCCTTGGGCTCTGGTTGGGCAAAAAGCCACAAGGCTTTTGGGCCAGCCTTCACCACCTGGAAGGCAGAGGAGCTGGGGTCTCCCAGTTACTGAAGAACAATTTAAGGACAATGGAGTTTAACCTCCTTGGTGGGTGAATTTGATTTTTACTACTTGAAACGTGGAAAATATTTTTATGGAGCTTATTTCTGACACTGCTGCCGCTGGTTTGGCCCGGTGTTGATGACACACTTGCCCTCACTGAGAGCGTCGCTTGCTGATGAGAGCTACTCGTACTCAGACTCTGAACCGGGCCTAAAACCAGTGGTATTATGGTGTTGCATTTTTGGGAGGACTGACTGCTTGGAATGCACAATTACATTCCATTATGCTTCAGTTTGTCTTCCAACATCTGCACATCTCCTGGATGTTAAATATTCTCTACTTTATTGCATTTTTAAAATTGTTTGAAGCCTTTTCGTTTCTCATGTGCCTTTATTGTAAACTGTAAAAACTAGAACCGCTTGGTAGAGGTCGACCAATATTTGGCTTTCTATTTTATTTTTTTTAAATCTGACATTGCCCGATTGTCCGAGTATAGTCTGCAGATTTACAGGCGGGCATGTCTGTGGGCAGCCCAGTATTACTGTTGCTGTGGAACACGTGACACATACTGCTGCTCACCCCAGCCAGAACTCTCATAAGGGTCCTGGGAGAGAACGGTACGGCTTAAATTCTGGGGCTGGGTGCACAAAGTCTTTTCCTTAATGTTGAGGTTTCCTTAAAATAATGCCGATTTCACAAAACATCCCTAAATGTCCTCCTTAAGGTTTCCTTAAAATGTTCATGTAAGTATTTAAAATTTTTTTTTTTTTTTTTTTGTATGGTCTTATGAAATCCCTTAAAGTTCCCATAGCGGCTGCACAAAAGACTTTGGTTCTTAAAGTAAGGAGAATAACTTAAGGTACCTCTGACTTTACCGTAACCACAACATGCCTGAGTTTATGGCCGTAAATGAAGAGAATGAACGCATCTTCAGTGGCTGGATGCGATTAATCATGATCAAGTGATTTAGCATTGTAGGTTTGACCAGCAGTTGATTTTTATAATTTATACAGCCCGACATGCAATTCATTAGTCTGGCTAACACTTAAGTTTCACTGCTGACACTGTCAAAGAGACCAAGGTATATTGGTTATCGATTTTCTGATGCAGAAATGCATAAATGTGCAGAAAAAGGTATTCATTAATGTATTTAAATGTATCTGAGTTGCAAAAATAAATCCATCTGCTTGGGTTTTGCTCAGCTACCACCTAGTTTTCTTCCCTGTACTGTCACGCAACTTCACATAACACACCAAGTTGTGGAAATCCAGCTTTTATTTTTTGTCAGACGCAAAATGTTTTTTAGTCATGTTTGTGTTTTACCATCACACAAACTCAGGCTGCCTTGTAAACCTGTCCACAAATTTAACACTAGGAAAAATTTAAACCTTCGGTATCATACTTACGGGGTTAATGTATGATGGTTTTGTGCAACCGGCCCCTGATATTTCAAAGACCTTTAATGTGTCATTTTAAGTTTACACTTATGATCAGTGTTCAACAAATGTTGAGATGTTGTGTACCCTCTATTAGTGTGTTTTTTTTAACCATGCAAATGGGGGGGGAAACGTCCAATTATTGGCCAAAAAAAACAACAGCATATCGGCCATTGGCTATAGGAAAAACCCATATCGGCTGACCTCTACCACCTTGTGCTCTGGTTGGTGTAGGTGACAGTTGCCTGACTGTAACAAGCTGGTCTTTCAGATTCAAGACTGGTGCTGTTGCCTTTTGGAGTCGCCCCACATCCCCACTGCTGTGTGAGCAAGTAAGAGGCATGGATTTGGGTCATCTTAACTCGATTTCAGTGATCCACCTGAAGGCTCACCTCTAGTTAACCTGTAATTGATGAAGGTCCCTCAGGCTTCTCATCCACCAGAAGCATTCTTAACATCTGAACTGTTAGTCGCATGCTTTCCAAGGAGCCGGGTTCATCCTGTGGACCCTGTTCACGATCAGCATGCCAGAACAGAACTGGGGGAAGAGGTCTGCGACTGTGGGCTGCAGTGCCATCAGTCCTTCCGTTCTCCAACAGTCTTGCTGCCATCAGAAGCACGAATGGATGACATGCTTGGCCACTTGGGAGCCGTAACGTCTTGGTTTGCGTTTCTCACAGGTGGGGACTGATCTGCGGGGCTGTGCTGGATTCCTCCAGGTACCCATTCAGACCAAAATACAATAGTCTTGTAGTTAATGACTGGTCACTGATGTAAGCATTACTCTAACTGGACGGTTGGATGACAGTTGCGGATATGGGACTGAGACCAGCACCTGCTGTCTTAATGGCATTGGTGGCCATTGCCAAGTGAGTTCCATCTGCTTGAGGCTTGCACTCATTGACTTCTCCCTTCTAGGTTTTGTGGGCGGGCTGCTGCACCAATGAATTGCATAGGTATGTACGTTTGCCATTTCGGTTTTGTTCAGTTTCTGGTCACTGATGATGGCTTAAGTAATGGCGGACTGCTGGATGAAGCTTGCGGATATGGGACTGAGGCCAGGATTCTTACCCGGGATAGTTGGTGACTAGGAATCTCCCGGTCTCATTGACGTGTTCCTCTTCCTGCCAGGTGGTGCGGTGCAGAGGGCTAATCTGACGGACCTGAATGAGTCCACCCCAAATCAACTGCACAGACCCCAGCACCTGCGTGATTAATTTCACTGCTGATAGCCTGACTGTATGCCCTGCATATGACAAATCCTTGTACAATTACCTGCTGTTGTACAATTATAGTGCTGGTGGAAGCAGTTGTACGTGTACCATGAAACTATTAAAGCATCAGCTATTGATGGATTGTCAGTCTTGTTCATTATTATTCATGTTATAAAGGATACCTGACCAGGTGGATCTAAGATTTACCCCAGGCTATGGTCATCCTAGGAAAATTACTCTGAATACTTGACAAAATAGTGTTGACTTTAATACCAGTACAACTGAAACAAGGCAGATGGTTAATACATGAAGTTTAGGTGACCCACAGGCTTCATTACACCAGTGTTTCCCCAATCCAGGCATTGGGGACATGCAGTCCATATTTCTGCTCCCTCCCAGGTCCTAGGAGGGAGCAAAAATATGGGTTGGCTGCAGGTTCCCCCAAGCACCAGGCTGGGGAAAAATGCATCATGCATTTGGTACATGGGGGCTAAATTGCAAAGTCCTTGCGTTATTAAAATCCACCATGCCATGACTATAGCCAGGATGCAGCCACACCAGCACCTGAGAATTTCTGCTCACATGAATACAGTATGGGTAGGCATCAGCATGCTTTACATAAGATATGTTGGAGGAAAAGTTCATGTGCTGTGCCAGTGAAACAGCCTAAAACACTTATGTACACCAAACGCATTCCATAGTTGGCTATAATGTTAATTAAAAATCCATCTTCAATATCCCCAGTTTCTGTTCCTGTCAGGCTGACACAGGTTTCCCAAAAAGCACGGGCAGGTACACAGGCGCTGGGACAGCTCATCCCTGGCCTGTGCACCTTCGCATCTCCTCCCCGCAGCAGATCCACAGCATCAGTCCTGGGCCCCGGATGGGAACTTGAGCTCGGCGATCTCCGAGTCGGGAGAGCTGCTGCCACTGCGGTCGCTGTATGTGTCTCTGCGGAGAGGGGAACGGGGTCCAGTCAGCTGGCGGACCTACTGGCTGTGCTGCAGCACGGCGCCTAGAGCCGCCCCCCTGCACTAACTGCACTGGCGAGAATCACACACAACCAGCCACAGGCTCTGAAAAACGAGGCTTCAAAAGGAGAAATTATAGCATGGTGACAGTAGAGGTAGCGATCCGATATGCAGGATTGGTATCAGCACCAGTTAGGGCTGAACAATTCAGGGATATTAATTGCAACTTAATATACTGTAAGTGTAATCTGATTTGCAATTATTTATTTTTTTAAGTCAAGCTTCAGAGTTCAAAATTCTATGTAATAGATTAAAAATGCATGACAGAATTACCACAAGAAAATAGGAACTGCTTCCTTCATGTATTTAGTACTTTAACCCTTGGGTACGTATCTCAGCTCTTTCGGGACCTGGCATGTTTATATTAAAAGACGTAAATTGGGATCGCAAGTACAAAATGTGGGGAAATGTGAAGTTACAGTCTGACTACAGGGCATACACGCGACAAGTCCTCATTTTAAACCCTGGGTCAGACATGCAGCATAATGCATATCCTAAATCGCAGCCTTGGAGATGCGCTAATCGTCTTGTTTCAAATGGCAATTCCGGCAGGAAAAATGTTAAACTGCTCAGCCCTTGCACCAATCTGTACCCATCTGACAAGAAATAGGAGCTATTTGTACAATCAATCGCAGGACAGCCCTTTCCCCATTTCAGATGTGTTTCCTGCGGCATTCGAGCCGCTTGGTTTTGTTGCTGTGGGTGCGAGCACGGTGACTCCCGCCAGCTGTGACATCACACACCCTGGAGATCAGACCAGAGGGCGACGATCTGGGAGTGTTTTACGCTTGAAACAACTAGTAGCGCAGCAGTTTGCAAATCTTTGCAAGAACAGTTTTGAGAGGTGGAAGTAGCGTTTCGTGGAAAACCTCACCGAGCAAAAAGCAGGCAATCCTGCAAGAATGCGAGTAATATGAAAAAAGCAACGTATGGTCTGGGAGTCACTAACCCGGGCTGTTTTGCGCACTCACTACAGCTTGTGATACACGAGGGGCTGCTGTCGCATCAACGTGAACGTGACGCTGCCGCCAGGGGGAGAAATTGCATGGTTATGTACGTTTATAGTAGCCTAATTAACTGACACTTGGCATACATTTTTAAATTCGTATTTACTAGTTTAATGAAAAAAAAATAAATAAATAAAAAAAATAAATCGGCACTCATGTGGACCCTCTGTTCAGGTATCAGGACTATCTGTACTGTAGAAGTGGGATTGGTGCACCTCTAATGATGATATTGAAAGCAGAAAGAGCTCTTGAATTAGAATCTGTATTGGTAGCTGTGTATCGGAATCGGAGGACTAATAAAATGCAGATCACTCCCATCCCTAGGTGTCAGTCGCCAGCGGGCTCAGGCCACCCCGTCAGATCATTCCTCCACCCACATTTTACTGTGCCTCGTGCTGGCAAGGTGGCGGTTACCTTGGCGACAGGCGGCATCCCTTCTGCAGGTAGCTGTGCAGCTTTCCAGCAGCGGCCAGTAGGAGGCCAAGGTAGGGAGGAGAGGGCTTGATGGGCCTGGAGGTGAACTCTGGGTGGTACTGTACTCCCACGAAGTAGGGGTGATCTAAAAGAGAGGGCACCTGTTCAGAGCTCTAACACAAAGAGCAATGATACGCAAGACGCACTGCAAATGCAGTGGTGCATTTGGGGGACCGGGGGCTACGGGGGACTCACCATCCAGCTCAATGACCTCCATCCTCTCGCCCTCCACGTCCTGCCCAACGAAACGGAAGCCTTTGTCCTCAAAGTGCTGCTTCAGGTCCGGGTTCACCTGGACCCAGGGGGGAGACAAACAGGGCTTAGTACCGGGAGCCCAGTGACGGGCAGAGCCCAGAAATCCAGAAGTGTAGAAAGCCAGCGGAAAAAACCACAGGATGCTTCATTCACCATTTTCTTGAAGGAAACTTCAAATTATTTATGCGAAACCGCCTTGGTTTGTGAATATTCCTTAATCCCATATATTCCCGTACTGTTCCTCCCAGACAGTAAATGTTATCAGTCTCTCTATAGCGAGAAACAAACAGCCGACATACAGTGTAGCACCATCAGAGCTGTGCAGTGTCGTGCTCATTCAGGGGGTTCAAACTCGTTGCATTTAATGGGTCACATTAGGCCCTATTCAACCGAATGGGCCAACCTACTGTATATCAACAGCACTTCAAAACAGGACAGGCAAGAAGTCACAAAGAGGAATTTCTCTCGTTTTACAGCTCTGAGCACCTGTGTCTCCACAACCTCCGTGCCACTGTATTTTTCAGCAGGACAGAGCTGACAGTGGCACTAAAATGTTATATTTAATTAAGCACTGTAGTGCTCCCCCAACTGGAAAAATGAAGAATAGCACCACTTCCGATAAAACTTGATCAAAATCTTGCAGGTCAGATTACACATTTCAGCAATATTATTTTCCCAGGTCGCGATCGGCCAACAGGCCTTCAGCCGGGCAGCGCTACACCGTTAGCTGGGAGAAGTGACACAGCGAGCCGGCTTCACCTCAAAGCGATGCCTGTGGCGTTCATCCACATAGTCGGCGTCTCCATACAGCCTCCCTGAGAAAGAGCAGAGCAGCAGGCATGAGAGCCGCCCCCTCCCGGCAGCACACAAGTCACATGACCCACCAAGTCACATGACTCGCCATTCAAGATGGCCACCCCCGGAGCTTACTCAGAACGCTGTTGCTACTCTTGAAGATCGTGCGCCTCTTTCCCAGCCTCATCGTGCCACCCATCTGTCCAGGGTTGTGCTCTGGCATGTCAATCACCTGTGGGGACCAATCAGAGATGAGAATTATGGCCATCTGAAAGGGGGGGGGGGGAAACAACATGGGGGAAGACAACTCCCATGGCAGCGTGGGATACGTACTACAGGATGCTTGCTCTCGGGGTCAAATTCTGTGGAGTTGGCATCTGTTGGGACAAGATAATCCAGGCGAATGATGCTGCTTCATTAGGAAATATACTAAAACACTTAAGATTCAATTTTTGCCAAAGTCAGATTCACACTAACTGGCTCAGTGGCCCAGAGTTAGAGAACTATCAACCACAGCCAATAAAGGCAGAGGAGGCAAATTGATGGAGACTCACCTGGCCAGCCCAGAATACTCCTGGCAAACTCACACACAGCCAGCTGCATGCCAAGGCACACACCTGCAGGGATGTAAACACACGCACAGATTTTTCACAGAAGTCCCATCGCAGCCAAACGGACTGACCGGGGGGCACAGCGCAGCCCAGGGTCACACTGTCACCACTTACTGCTACCCCGTCCCTAACGAGAGGCTCTTCGCTCACCTAAAAACGGCTTCTTCTGCTTCCTTGCCCAGCTGATGGCCTGAATCTTGCCCTCTGTGCCTCGGACCCCAAACCCCCCAGGGACCAGGACACCACTGTGGACACAGAACATCAGCTCACAACCCTGCTCCACTGAACCCGAACACTGCTCTCCCAGTCACCCAACAACACAAAGCCCATAATGCCAGGCCGACTGGATAACGTACAGGCACCCCGACCCCCAGTAATGGGAGTTTCCGGAAATCATCTAGCCAAATCAGAGACATGAACACCATTTGTTTTAGCAGGAGTTTGAAAGCACCTTGTGAGGTAAGATCACATGATGGTACATGAGAGAATAACCCAAGACAAAAGGTATGGAGACAGAGACTGTGAACAGGCACAGGAATTTCGAAAATCCCCCCAGATTCACAACCATGAGCAAAAAAAAAAAAACAGGCCCATATTTAACACACAACTCAGCAGAGAGCATTAAATACTTTTTTACCCATAGGACAGACGTTAATCTCCATGGACATCACTTCTATACTGCACAAACACAGGCTTCTGACAGACAGGGAGCCACGGCTCCGGAACCAGAGTAGAATAGGTATGTACTGCATACACCCCCCCAGAGGAGCCCCGCCAGGGCGGTGCACACCCACCCGGCACTGCAGAGTTTCTGCCACGCCTCGTGGTACTTCACGGGCTCCTGCTGCAGTGTGGCCGGCTCCAGGTCCGCCGAATCGATGTACTGCAGAGAGCGGAACGGGCCCATTAGCAGCGGGCCGCTTGGACCACAACAAAAGGATTCAGGCCAAAGACCAGTCTGCGTTTGTACAACTGCCTTCTTTAAATTCAAATTAAAAGAAGATTTCTAATTAATATCAATCCCCCTCATTTCCCCGAGAACGTCCAGACTGATCCTCGGTCAGACAGCATAACCCACAAACACAGAGGTCCGCTAACTCAACACGTTGCACCCCCCCCCCCCCCACAGCAGGACGCAAAATCCCAATCGGTAAGGGGAGACTTGCTAAAAAGACCAGCCCGAGGAGACTGAGAATGGGGCAGAAACCCAAACAGCACTAGGACCCCGCCGCCGGGAGGACTCGGCAGCGCGGCAGAGGGCGGCACCATGCTCACCTTGACCTCCAGCTTGTAGTTGATGGCCAGCGCCGAATGCTCCAGGGCCTTGATGACGGAGGCGTACGAGTCAGAGAACTTGGTGTACTTCCCTACTAGGGCGATGGAGCAGTGCTCCAGGAGGCGGTCGGACCTAGGGCGGGGCCAACGGGACCATTGTTACTACTATAGGCACATCTACGGCCCGGCGCACAGAGGACGTCTGTGCCTGGTGTGGACACAGACGTGAAGATGAAGGCGTCTCAGGGCTCCTCGCAGAAGGAGGGCAGCTCCCGTTTCACAGAAACACTCAAAAACTACTGGCGCCTAATTTTTGACCATATAAGAGTCAGACACACCTTCCGTACCAACAGTTATGAGAAGAGGCCAAACAAACCGCAGGCTTTCATGCATTAATAACCCAAACGATACAGTGGCTCATGTCAGCTGCAGCTCAAGTAACCACAGTGAGATGGGCGGGTTTCCTAAAGCGCCCGCCGCCGTGGCCCGTCTTTGATGACCGTTGCCCTGCAGCTCCGGAGACGCCCCCACCTGTCAGACATCTCCTTCCACTTGGTGAGCATCTTGCGGGGCCTCGTCTCAATGGGCAGGTCCAGCCTGCGGCAGAAGTAGTCCACCACACCCTGGTCCTCCAGCAGCAGGGGCACGCGGTAGATGGACGTGACGTCATGGACGCAGATCACCTGGGCGGGCAGAGGGGGGCGCCGTCAGGGTGAACCCACCAACCGAGTCTGACCACGGGGCACAAGCCCTGCACGATCCGAGCAAAGTGGGACTCGCGCAAACCAAGTCAAGCCATTATGCATTGGAGAAGGTGTGCTTCAGTGACAGGTGCACTGTGGGATACATACAACTTTCACAAACATGCCAGAGCATCAGGTGAATCTTCTACGAAACCCCCAGCTACAGACACTGTTTATACTTCCTGATACTGCAAGACTTACCTGTTCGGGCTCTACGTGACAAAACATAGATATCTTCTCTTTGACGGCCGTGTCCAGAGGCGTGGCACACCGGCACACCACCTAAAAACAAACACACGTGCCATGAGATCATGCGCGAGGAGGGACTGCTGCAAATGGTCCCAGTGTGGCGGTTTGGAAGCGTAAGACGAAATGTGACCTACCAAGTCTGGAGACAGTCCTAACCCCCGGAGCTCACGGACGCTGTTCTGCGTGGGTTTCGTTTTCTGCTCCCCCGTGGCACTCGGCTAAGGGGGGGGGGGGGGGGGGGGGGGGGGGGGGTGACATTAATCAATGAGCGTCATGTCAAAGAGGCAGCATTAACTCTGCTGCCAGCAGCCGGGGTGCGTCACGCACCTGTGGCACCAGGCTGACGTGGATGTTGCAGAAGTTCTCCCTCTTGACCTTGAACTGGAATTGCCGGAAGGCCTCGATGAAGGGCATGCTCTCGATGTCGCCCACGGTGCCACCCAGCTGGAGGGGGGGCAGACGGGACACAGACTGAGTCCCACTCCCCCATTACTCTGCCAATCTCTCCCCACTACAAAACTCTAAGAAGCAGGACCAAAGCGCCCCACGCTGCTATGACACTCTGGCCTATCATCTCACTGTATGCTGCTATTCGCACTGTACATCCACAGCATAAATCACGGCCATTTGCTCGGCTCGGCAGCGTGCCGGGGAGGGAGCCGTACCTCGATCACGCAGACCTGGGGCTCCAAGCCGTCGTCGTCCACGGGGATCCGGGCCTGTCGCATCACCCACTCCTGGATGGCATCGGTGATGTGGGGCACCACTGTGGAGGGGGCAGACGCCATGAGTGATTCACAAACCCCCGGTCTCTACCATGCAGTGAGACATAAAAGCAAACAGAATGAAATAAGTGGGGAGGTGACACTGGCAAGAGCAGGGTAAATAACGTTGGGGGTAGTAGAGAAAAATGGCCATGACTGAAAAAGATGAAAATGCACCAATGTGGATATGAGCCACGAGACACGTGTGGATGGACTGGGGCAAGATGTGAAGGTTATCTGGGGGGGATGGGGGGGGGGGAAGGAGCCCAGTACCATAAAGCACCAGAAAGCAATTGCTCAGTGATGGGAGGAGGTGGGCAGTGAGACCAATGTGATGTTTATTTCTGTTTAGAATTACACCTAAACCTAGGGCCACGGGACTAGAGCCAGCAACCTACCGAATGCAGCACAGAGGCCTAACCGGCAGAGCCCGACAAGCAAAACAGCAAACAGTGCAGCATCAGAAACTAAGAGCACTGCCATACTTTCTGAACGTGCTGCATACAGGAAGGTGCATAAGAGGTGCATAAGAGGTTGTTAGCGAGACAGCTGCCCCCCAAGCAGCCCCTACCCTGCACGGTCTTGCCCAGGTAGTCGCCCCGCCGCTCCTTGTTGATGACAGACTGGTAGATCTTGCCCGTGGTCAGGTTGTTGTCCTTGGTGAGCCGGATGTCGAGGAAGCGCTCGTAGTTCCCCAGGTCAAGGTCCACCTCACCGCCATCATCCAGGACAAACACCTCTCCTGCGGGGGCAAGCCGAAGAAGAGAAGCTGCTTAGTACTGATGGGTGGGGGGGGGGTCCACACTTTAAAGCTGCTCACCTGGGACTCAGATCAGCCTTCTGGGTGAGCCGTCTGACCCTGCACTGAACAAACACCACGTTCAATAACAGAGCGAGAGATTGTTCCAGGCTGTTTGTGGACATCAATCCTGATAGCAGACATCTACCACTTCACTGAACCAAATCAGAGCTGTTATCTATAGCAGAAGTGAAATCACGTACAAAATGATCTTGTACCAAAGCTGAACAGCTGCTATCCATTCATCCATACCAAAGAGCAGCCAGAGTCGTGATAAGAATGTACACATTTCACATTTAAACCCCCCCCCCCCCCTTCGTTCAGTTATCATTCAGGTGGAATTCGGCACAAGTCAATCAAAAAGGGGGGCATTTGCTAGCACTGCTCACAGCAAAGTCTGCTTAGTCAAGATAAGTGCGGTTCGCAGAGCGTTCATCGCTAATTTATGGCAAAACACAAACACGGAACTAGAAACACCTCACCCATGCCATCAGGTACAGTTCATCAAGATTCTGGAATGTAAGAAAAAGTCACCAGGCCACCTAGAAGCCTTGTTTTAAAAGTAAACAACAGAACTCCAGAACCAAAACACAAAAAACAAGTCACATGCAGCCCGACAAACTGTCGACAGACTGGCCCCCCACCCCCAGCCAGCTGAGCCCCTGAGGCCGCCCACCCGCCCCGACACTCACCATGCTCGTAGGGTGAAAAGGTGCCGGCGTCAATGTTGATGTAGGGGTCGATTTTGATGGCAGTGACGTGCAGGCCGCAGGACTTGAGGATAGTGCCCACACTACTGGCGATGATCCCCTTGCCAATCCCGGAGATGACTCCACCGGTAACCAGTATGTACTTCATCATGACGTCGTGGATGTTACCTGAAATACTTCAGGTCAGCAAACAAGAACATGATACTTCAGAGACAACAGCTGTTTTACCTCATGGCTGAAACAGGAAAAATACATCTGAAGACCATCATTTCCTGCTTATAAACAAACATTACGTAAAAAGACGCAGCACAAATAATCAGAGCATGGTTATTCATTCCAAAGGGGGGAAAAACATTCTAAAAACTAAGTCATGTGTCAGCTGGATCTATGCAGCTGAGACAAGTGTAGTAATTACCGGAACCAACGTAAAAAATGTCCGTACTTGGTTACCCTGTGGTTACGAACTATGAGCCCGAGAAGCGGAGCTGATGGAGCGTTGAGGAACATGAGAGCACATTTTAGGGGTCTTGCGCAATGGAAACGCGAATGAAGTACGTAGCATTTCATTGGGTGAAACGACAATTAGGGCGGGGCTAATGGAAAAGACGACCAATGACACGCTAGGCGCGTCAGAGCGCGTCGCCAGCAGCGGATCTCTAATAAAGAACGACGCGTCTAACTGCGCTAACGAGTTCCGCACATTGCACGCAGTTTAAACAATCGACATATTCTGAAGATGCACATATTGGCATCTCAATGAATATTAAAATGTGTAATTATAAGCATCTAACTACATACGACCGAAGCAAGACCAGCTCGCGAAACGGTGATGTCGACTCTTATGGCGGGAACGGACAATAGCGCCAAAACTCAGAAACAAATGTACATTGTGTTTATTGCTATGCTGCCCTCATACTCGCCGTTTCAATGTGCAGACGGGCACTGCGAGACGAACAACTATGCAGCTTCTAATTCGTACGCGCGATATGTGAAACCCGGCTCGCCGGCTATAAATGCCTTAGTCAATGTTTTTGACTACGACCGATCAGGCATCTATCTAGCCACACGGCTGCATCGCCAGACCCACGGGATATCTAAGGATTAACACGAAACACGTACTCAATCGTTACAATGACGCATGTTTTTTTTGAACAGCCAGTACTAATTTAACCCGCACGCCAAAGCTCGAGGGCTTCTGCTACCCACCGCTACTCACCGGAGCAGCACAGGACGCTGCGCAACAGCAACGGACGCTTTCCCGAACTCCGGTCTCACAGGCGGGAATAGCAAGGACGATTATTTATCAGTATCTTAAAGCCCGTGTACAAATGGTCTACGGGCCGCGCCGGCATGCACCACTACAATCAATGTGCTCACCCCACGTGTAAGACAATCTGACAAGACGGGGATGGCCTGCGTCGTGACGTCTACCGTGCGTCGTTACGCACTGTGCGTACGCTACACCTATAATTAATATGTGCTCTTTTGTGCTGTCCTAGTTATCTTTCAACATCTTTAAATGTCACAGAGATGGAGCGGGCCGCATAAGCGTTTGAATCAGGAAAACAGCAATTTGTTATCTAACAGGAGCTTGCCTGTTTGAGTTACTTTTATATATGTGGTGGTGGTCTTAAATGGGAATGATTGCCATTGGAGAAATCCATCTGCACACAGCGTGATAGATAGACAGATTTTGTCATAGACTGTAATATACAACTTATTGTGATTATCAATATTACTACAGTAGTCTAAATAAAACGTTCAACCTCCACAAATAGTTAAAAATAATAAGTATATTAAAAATTATACACAATAACAGAAGTCATGAGTGTGCCATTTTTACCATATTCATCCCTTAAATGTATTAAAAATATAATAATGCATAGCATTAAGTATAATAAAAATGATCTGTCTAATAAGATATGTATGGCAGAAGGTTTTTCAAAAGAGCTCCTCCATTATTTATAGAATAAAGTGACATGACGTGACATTAACTGACATGAAACAAATATCCAAACAAACAAACTCCAATCCATCTTACATATTTCTAGAAATGCATGGTTTATCAAAATAAAATAGCTAAGTTAATGATATACAATGTCATTGTCATGGCGCTTTAAATACAAAATTTCCTGTAAAAATTTGCTTTACGCTGTTTTTTTCCCTCTACCGCGAGAGGGCATTTAAATAATGTTTTGTCTTATTTGAAGAGGATTTGAAGAATTTGCGTAACTGATGCGTCTGGCCACCAGGGGCCGCTAATGATTGCCTCCTTAGAACTGAAGTGTCCGTCGCTTTAGACTTCTGCTTTCTGTTGGCATGAATCAATGGGTGTTTATTGCAGAATTTCTGGTAATTCAGACATACTGGGAGAGTGTCACATGGTGGATCATTGTACCTTCCCAGGGACACTCCAGATTGATTGTCTATCTGATATTGGTGATAAAAACATTTTTTTTGTACGAAATGTCAAAACTGAATGACACCACAGAAAAGGCACTCTGGAGCCAGTGTGGTGTCCTCCATTTGGCACAAATGGCATCGCCCGCCCTCCCTCCCCCCCCCCTCCTTCCCTGCTGGCTCACTCCAGTGCTGCTTATTTTTACTGGAGCCATTATCAGCAGCCCGGGACGAGGCCGCAAATGACGTGCGTGGTGTACGTGCTGAGTGTGAGGGCGAGACACACGCTTACCCGCCCTGTAGGTGTAAACACTGCTGGCTGGAGCTTGGGGGGTGGGGAGGGGGGCAGCCTTGTTTTCCTTCCTCCCTAACGGCCAAGGCACGTTGCAACACACTTGCTGGAAATCCCGTACCGTTACTGTGCCGCACCTCACACATCAACGCGAGCCTGGCGTTCCGGCTCACAAGTATGTCTGCCGCGGAGGTGTCCGCCACTGCGTCCAGCCCTGTGTGTGTCCAGTCCTGTGCGTGTCCAGCCCAGTGTGTCCAGCCCTGTGCGTGTCCAGCCCTGTGCGTGTCCAGCCCTGTGTGTGTCCAGCCCTGTGTGTGTCCAGTCCTGTGCGTGTCCAGCCCTGTGTGTCCAGCCCTGTGTGTCCAGCCCTGTGCATGTCCAGCCCCTTAACCTTTTCTTTCTAAAATATTGCTGCTAG
>JAODKL010000135.1:25250612-25266511 GCA_026780765.1 Petrocephalus schoutedeni
ACGACACTAAATATGAAACCGCCCCCCCCCCCCACTGAGAACGCTTTAGAAGAGGTGCAGCTCTGGACAGGTCCTCTATCTAAGATGTTCCATTGCTGCCTGGAATCAGGTTTGCGGATTGCGGAATGTAAAAAGCAGGGCAGTCCGCTAGGATGACATTCAGTACTTTTCTCTAGTGGCACCTCCTATAACGTTCTGTGAATTTGTGACAGACGTGTCGAAACCCCCCCAATGGCCAACGCATAGCTTAGCACTGCAGAGAACAGAAATTCTCCGACAGAAGCTGCTCTCTATCAGACATTCCCACAGCTGGTTTACATACCATTCCGCCTCTGGATTTGGCAGTGCTTTGCTGATTTTATGCTCAATAATCGTCATACTGGAGCCAGTACACAGATTCCTGGGATTGTTGTAACAGTGGATATCATTCGTCTTCGCTTTTTTTCATTCGCGGACACCAATGTGGCTTAGTTATTAGCGCCATAGCCTCACAGCTACACTTGGGCTGGTTGGAATAGTGCCCCTGCTCAAAATATATGTGGTTTGGTGAGCTGGTGCCTCACGACGGACTGGCATCTTTCACATCCGCATTGTGGCCTGTGCTACCTGAGACAGGCTGCAGGCTCGCTCTGACCCTGGACTGCATAGGCGGTTACGGAAGACGGACGAAGATATTATTCACTTACGTAGGGCAGAGAGCAGCTGAAGTAGCCATAACAAGAAAAGCAATACTGTGCAATATGTCATTTCATCCTCCGAACAACAGACACCAGTCACAATAAACAGAGAGACGACTTTAATATTATAGTCGCAAGTGATGCATGATGTTAAATATCTCTGAGTTTCTTTATAAAAGTTGGACCTGAGAGGGTGGGCAGAGCGGTTAGCGTTGGACCAGTGGCAGAAGGCGGCTGTGGCGCGTCATACATAAGCCCCCAGTCACACACACGCAGTTACACTAGATGGTAAGGATTTGGGGGGGGGGGGGGGGTGGACCTCAGCTCCAGCTGACACACGAGGCTGTACCAGTCACACGCCGCCTAGCACTGATGCCTGATTCTCCTCGGCTGCTCCAATGGAAACAAAACGTAAACAATGACCCACCTCAAGTGAATCGGCTTAAGGGGCCTTGGTGGGTGGGGTGGGGTGAGGTTGGGGGGGGTGAGACAGAAGGCCACTAATCACTCCTCTCTCCTCTTCCTGACTTGAATTGTTGTCCTTCAGTAGGGCTTCCTGAAATGTCTGAGTGGGTCGTAAGACAATGGGAAGCAGCAAAGGCCTCTGGGTTTTATTGATCTGAAAGCTACCGCTCTGACCCAGCCCTCTGGCTGTGCTTCTCAGGACTTGCACCCGGAAATTGGCAGATCTAGTCCTGGGGGGCATATGCTGTCATATCAGTGAGGAAAGTCTTCGTCCAAACTTTTTAGCAGATATGTCCTAGTTGGATAGAAATGTACAAAAATAGGTAGCTGCATAAGTATCTATTAAGAGGAAAAGTGATATTAAAAATAAAAAATGATCAATATTCCCAGTGTGTACTATTGCAATTTATAGAATAATAAAAAAAAAATGAGAATGAAGGCAAAAGCCATGCAAGTTAATAGTAACAGATTGTTTTTTTAAATCAATTCTCATGTTCTCTCTGGTGAATACCGGAGAAAACTTTGACCTCAGCGTGCTCTGCCGAGAACACAGGCTGAATGATTTTAGCAATAGATCCATTCTATCAAGCGGGAACGTCCAGTATGTTCCCATTGTCCCTGAAACATGCCCTCCTCTTTCCCCCCTTTTGCCTGGTTAGACATTCTGCTGTATTGTCCTCAGTGGGCTTGGCTGACTGCCTGGATCAAATGCCTGTGGAAGTACGAAGAGATCTGTTCTCGTTCCTTTCTGCGACTAAATCAAGTTATGCGTCATTTTAAAGGCTCCTTGTTACTTCATAGGAAGCTTTTGTCATCTGTGTAATGCACTGCCTGGGACTTAAAATAGCCTCAGTAACAAAGTACGCTCTACAGCTATGACAGCATTTGTTTCTGATATCCACCTAAGCCGTTTAGACCTGAGCTGATATTACCCTTTCTTTTAAATAATCCTATTGTCAAAGCCAGCATGGTACCACCCTCGAAAACACACTTCCAGTGCCTCCCAAATATGGTGATAATAGTCTTATTATTAACATTGTTAATAACTGTCTTAACCTTTATTTGCCTTCCAGAAATCCTACAGATCAGTTAAGAGCTTCAACTTCCCATAGGATTTCATAAAATATCAACACAGTTGATGTCCTGAATTTTAATGACTCTGCCAAACGTAATAGCCGGTGTTCTGCATGGTTCTGTTCCAAGGCCATTGCTCATTTCTTTGTATAGGTTGTTGCTTAAAAATAGCATCCACTGGACACAAAGTTCACTTTCACAAATACGTGACCGATAGGAAACTTTATCTGGCTATTAAATCAGATTAGATATTCTGTAGCTCCAACTTTCCTTTAAGTAACGGAAAACCATGGAACCACATTGCCCAGATTCTCCCCCATGCATCGCATTGTCCTGAGTGATCAGTATCTCTTGGAGTCGTTTGAAAAATCACCACCTTCCACATAGGCTGCTCTTTTCTGGAAAGGCCCCTAATTGCTGCCATACTGTATTTTCATAAAATGTTCTGGAACCTTGCACAGTATTTTAAGATCTGCTGTGTGTGAATCCTCATGCAGAGGAAGATCTCATGGGATATGATCAATGGAGGAGACCCTGCCCGGAGTATTTTGCAAAGCTGCTCTTAAAGACCCTGGTGCACCAGCTTTCAACACAACAGTCACCCACAGGGATTCGAGGTCAGGCAATCCTCAGCATAAACTCAGACGCATCGCCATCAAAAATGCTCCAGGAAATCGGCAGAGCCGCAGCGCAGGACTTTGTTCCTGGGCAATAATTTGCTCTTTGTGTGCTTAGTCCATTTCCCTATGAAGGTGTCACAATTTAAATCAGCCATGATCCATGTTATTAGTTGTGAAACGGTCACTGCGAGTTGGATAGTGATGACTTTGTCATGTGGGTTCCACTTCTGCCCCCCCCCTCTCTCCGGTTGTCCTCCTTACCCCATCCACCTTGTCTCTCTCTCTCATTTTTCCTCTTTTTTTCTTCCCCCTTTCTCCAACTCCACTACAAAACTCTTCAGGCTACAATGCAGATAATAATTTCAGTCTAGCTTCATCAGAGATGCTTCCGTCCGACAGGACTTACGTAACTCGCAGCAAAACGCGGCTTTTTACCGGAAAGCGCCTGTAACTGGCTCTGGGGAACAAGAGTGAGTCTTGCTTCTGGATCTTCAAGCGGCAGCGTTCTGGCTGGAAGCCGAAGGCCGCAGAGCAAATCCTGCCTGCTCGCCGTCCCACGCCTATGGGCGCACAATCACAGCGGTGCGCTTCCACACGGACGCCTCTCCTTCCGTAATGGAGACTTGACGGTCACCCAGGTGGACCGCTCCCCTGCACACTCACGGCCTCACCTCCCTGCCCAGCCATCATTGCTCACTCACACGGCATGTGAGTCCGTTTCTCAGGTCCAGGAGTAAAACTCAGGCAATTTGAACTTTGTTTGTTGCATCTGTGTTTTTGCATTAAGGACCATGAAATATTTAAATCTGTCACATAGCATATATGAATGTGTTAGATATATCCCATTCATTACTGCAGATTTTTTAAGGTATATTTCACTTTTTTTTACTAAGGTAATATGAGGTATAATCAGGTGCTTTTCCATAACAAAACGACAGGCTTCTGTTAAATGTACTCTATAGAGCAGGAAACCCTAAATAACAGGAAAACCCCCACAGCAACAGTAGGGGAGGCGGCAGGCTGGCCCAAACCTCCCAACGCGCAGCATGCTCCCATTTCCTGATTCCCAGCAGCCCATTCTCCCCTCAGCCACGCCCCCTGTTTCCAGCTAACCCCCCCTGCCATTGTTCGCAGTGGGCGAGGTGACATCGGCCCGCTGGGCCCAGGTGACTCGCCGCGCACCTGTGTCTGCGGGCCTCTAGCGCTGGGGCGTGACGAGGACAGAATGCTGCCCGCGCACCCCTCAGCCGGGATGCCCAGCCGCGCCTGTCTGCGGGCCGGACGCCGTCTGCCGGGGCCTCGTGTTGTTTCTTCTCCCGGAGTGGGGGGAGGGGCACAGGAGGGGGGGTTTTGGGGGAAAGAAATTAGATGTTCTATTTCGGATCTATAATTGCTTCAGTGCTTACATTACCTCCTCAAACTAATGTCCACCTGGTTTCCCCACCATATATATTTGCTGGCTATATATACAGAGAGGAGGGGTATTCATCGTTCTTTCTATAGCCTTGCGCCTTCCCCAGTGAGCCTGGAGCCCTTCCCAGGAATCTCAGGGGCGGGGAAGACCCTCCACAGGATGCCGCACCATTGCAGGGCGTGCATTCGGCCACCGCGGAAAATTTAGAAACACCAATTGACATAACTGGCTGTTTTTTGGCCCGCGAGGGGAGAGCGGGTCTCCGGAAGAGAGGAGCCCCCGCAGTGTGGGTAGAGCATGTGGCCCCCGCATGCACAGCCGCAGGACCTGCGTCGCAGGGCGGCACCCAGCTCTGTCCCCCAAGCCACCGTGCCAACTCAAAGTCTTATTTATACATATCTCTGAGTCTGTGTTCATCATTGAAAAATATCAGGACGGGTGATTTCAGGTCATTTTCTTACTGACTATATCCTAAGACGCTGTGTGAAGATGTCCGGGGGGGGTGGGGTGGTTCAGGTGACGAGCCCACCCCTTAACCAGTGCCTAATTACCAACGATATCAACTGGCCTCCCGCCTCTTCCCCGGAGACCTTTCACACCCAGCAGCGTGACACACGCTTTGTTTTCCTCTGTATTCCCTTTGTACTGAGGAGAAAATGACGGCCTTTAATTTCCGCACCTCTCCCCTGTTTTGTTAATCCCACCTAAACTCCCGTGTCCAAATAAATTCCTCATTCCCTCCCTCAAGCCTCTGTCCTCGTTGGCTCAGTTCACTGTCCCGACCTGAGCAGCTCTAACAGATATGATCCTGTTTCACGACAATTTATTGCTGTATTGGAAGGTTCTGGCTCTAGTTCCCTGGCTGGGCCCCGGGTTTGGGCCGGTGTCGCTGGTACCATCGGCGACTTCCGCGTGTGGGTGGAAGCAGCCAGCAGGACGCAAACTGTAAACACGCTCTGAGCTCTGGCTGGGAGGGTGAAGGGCTGTTATGACACAGCTTCTATTATAAAACATCAAGTCACCAAGCTGACACACACTCACATATGAAGGAGGCTCAGTTTGCGGGGACTTTCCGTCAAGCCCGGCTTTACTGTAACTAACGATCCCTGACACCAAACCACCAAAACTCAAAAAAACGGATGAAAATTGGTAACGTTCCTTTGAGCATATTTACCAACGAGAAAGAAAATGTAATTTGGGGATGTCCCCATAGTGCTCACTGGAGAATGTACATTTTCATATAGACACACGCACACACACACACAGAGGGCAAAGCCCGATCCTCCAACCACTTTGCATACTGCACTGGGTGGAATCATGCTGAGCTGGAGATAAGACAAAGGCTCCCCACCCAAACTGCAACCCCCCCAAAACAGCATGGCCCTTGCTATCAGAGTGCTCAGCCTATCTGTCTGAGTCGGTGGTCAAAACCTGTGGCCATGGGGGGGCGCGGGGCTGGGGAGATGTGGGGCATCTCTCCTGTATTTGAGAGCTCATGTCCCTCTTCCCCGGACGCCGGTCAGATTCTTAGTCTCCCGGGACTCCCTGGGGACGATGATGCTGACATGTGGGTGACAAGAAAAACAGGAGGTGTGGAGGGGGGGCCGGGGGCACCCATCATGACTCGACTGTCTCTGAAAATCCCGCGTGTGTGTGGGTGGGGGGGTGGGCAGGGGCGGGGTCACAAGAGCAAAAAACATGCAGTGATGGACTCGGGGAGACTCGTCATGATTTAATAGACGTGATTCCCCCCCCCATTTTGTACCTCGTCACTTGCTGCCAGGAAACATGGACGAGTGGCAGTGTTCGGTACGTAACACTGTTTGAATCATCGGATCGTACCAAACAGCAATAAATGATTAATATTCCTTGACAGATGAAAGGGAAGGAGGCAATATCTTTTGCGAAGCCAATCTGAGATATATTTACATTTTAAATGTGCTGATTGAGATTCAGGGGGACAATGGTGGAGACTGCCCTCATCTCAGAGAACACCTGCCTTTGATCACATCCTATCCTGCTCCTCAACCAGGACAAAGAGCCAGAGGAGATACATTAGCATGGTCAGGCTAACATGCGCCTACACGTGTCCCTGTAAGACGATACAAGGCTTAGTTCAGCAAAACAAGGGAGGGAGCTTCGGCTAAGGTGCACGCAGGACACGACAGCATGCCCTGTGCAAGCCCTGGGCACCAGACTGCCTTCCTGGACAGGGGCAAAACAAGAGTGAACCCTGCTGAATTTTAATTACCTCTAAGGCCGCGAATCTCACCGTTAGCCTCGCGCTGCTAACACGCCTCCCCTCGCTCCAAAGTCCATTCGCTCGGAGCGTGGCGATCTGTTTGAGCTTTACGTTTCAGCAATGCCCCCCTCCCCCCGAGAGGCTGTGATCGCCGCGATATCTCTAACCCCGGTTATCTTTCCATACAGCTGCCCCTACGTACCGGTACCGGCACCGTGGCTAATTCGTCGGCATTAAATATGGCCCGTCGTGTCACGCGGCTGAGCGGAGAAAGCTGCGTGTGCGTGCGAGCGGTTTGGGACCCCCCCACGGGGTACGGGGCTTAGCGCTCACATGCCATCGACGGCCCCGCGCGGTGCGTATCACAAGCTGCCAGCGAACTGCAGCACGCTGGGCCCCGCAGAACCATCTGACTCATTTTGCCCCACCTCACACTGAGATGCTCGGTAATCAAGCCAGGCCATGCCCGCGAGCCCCCCGTACTGCCATGCCCCACATTTTCCACCCATACTCCCCCACCCCATATTAATGTGTGCCAGAGTTGCCTCTAATTATTCAAGAGCTGCCACCTCACTTACTGGGCTGGCAGGCAATAAATGATTCATGGGCCATCCTTAATGTCAGCACTCTAGCGGCCTGGTGTGCCCAGCCACCTCGCAGGCTCCCTCACGCCCCCCCACCCCCAACCCCATCCCCACTCCCAGCCCACATGCCTGCCTTCACCTGCTCTGGATGCCTGACTTCAGGTCATGCTGGCGGACAGACAGGAAGTAAACGCTGGCCAGCGCAGGTCTCTAGACCTGAGAGCGGGCCCAGTGCAGATATTCCCCAACCCGAAAGGACCTCTTTGGCTGGGAGGTCTGGAACCTGTGCCAGGCAGCATAGGGCACAAGGCAGGATGGGATGCCAGTGCGTCATGTGGCACAGACACACACACAACAGGCAATTTGCCAGTTCACCTGAAGGCATGTCTTTGGATGACAGGAGGATATCAGATTACCCTGAGGAAACATGCATAACATGTAGAGAACATGCACACTCCAGACACACAGAACAGGGGTGGGATTCAAACCAGCAACCCAGTGACCCAACACGCCACCCCCTGATATTACCTATCTCTCCAACAGAAGCTTCACGGTTCTTGTTGTTACCCCTCCCCTGACCGGCACATTGATCCAATATGTACAAAGTTCTTCTCTGAGTACTGTAGAGCCCCATTTGCCTCACAAAATAACGGGCTTGTAGACTGGGAGAAGGCATTTTGGTTTCAGATAAGGTTTTACTTTGAGCTGAAGCTTGAACATTTTTATAATAGTGAGTTCTCATTAAATCGTTACTTCCACAAAACTTGGAACTTCCACGTGGGTGCTACCACAGCTGTAATGCAAAGCATCCCCTCGGTAGACCGATCAGAGCCTTTCACAGCTGCGGCCTCCAGCCATTTCAATCAATATCAAGTAATCTTCAGCTGGTTGATATGTTTTTATAAAGCAAGGTACAAACTGCCAGAGGTTTCGGCACGTTTATAAAGGGGAAGCGGCATGTGTTGCATGAATTTCAGCCAAAATTCCTTTGTAAGGTCTGTAGCCTTCATGCAAGAAATATGGTGTTTGAGCAGTTAGCTCCAGCTATCTGTAACAGCTGTAAATGTCAGCTCTTTAGACGTGATTGAGTTGATGGTGGCTTTGGTCCATTAGAAAGATAGGGAAGTCAAAGCAGGAAGTAAGCGGAGAAGCCTTTGAGCATCAAAGACCTCCGTAGAAAGCGTCCATACATAGCCACAGATCACTATGACAACAAAGTGTTGACCTGGCTTAACGATGTGTCCTTTAATCGCTGTGCAGTTTACAGCCTACGTGACTGAGTGCCACAGGCACTCCCGAAGGAGCAGGGCGAAAAATACTATCGCGGTGACGATAATGGGGATGAGTTTTCACAGAATTAGCAGCCATTTGCCAGGGACAAAGTGAAGAGATCACAGCTGTCTACTGCATTTCAGCATTAGGCACAAGCATTACAAATTGTACAGGAAACCCCCCAAAAAAATGCCATTCATGATCTTAGAGCCATGACAAATGTGACCTTTCCTCCAGCCACGATCCAAAGTCACTCTCTCTGTCTGCTTTGCCCCACCTCCCAGCTGTAACCCCACCCCCTGGTTGCCGTGGGGACCCATGACAAGGCCTCCGAGCCGGGCCTATGGGGTGAGAGTCCAGGGAGGCAGCGTGACACAGCAGTAGGGCTCAGGTGGCGCAGAGAGCACAGCTGCCTTCTGCTTGGCGGGTGACGTTTCTCGTTAACGATTCACGGCATCAGAAACTGGCACCGATCCATTAGGGCCGGCTGACAGAACAACTGCCACAGACCACAGTGCAGGTTTAATGCAGAGAAGGGCCCCACTTTCATGTATAGACTCTAGGACTTACCCTAGAAAGCTTTCCAAGTTAATAAAGGGATAATAATTATTAGATTGCCATCTACTCATCTTCTAACCACTTATGAAGTACAGGGCTACAGCCCAGCAAACATGGTATGTTCAACTAACATTAGACAAGGGTTCTCCTGTGGTTAGTTTCACAAAAAAAAACCTTCTCATAATGTTTAGAGAACATTCATTCCATTTAATTATGTATCAGAACATTCCCTAAATGTTTTGGGAACTAAAAAGTAACATTACATGAACGCTCCTGTAACATTTAGAGAACATAACTAGAACTGTGTCTCATGGTTTTCCAAAGGTTTCTTGTATTGTAGTGGTTAGGGGAACATTTATAGAACCAAAAAGGAATGTTGTCCAAAGGGTCCCACATGACAAACGTTAGCAAAATGTCCTAAACTAAAATATGCAACCAAAAGACTATTATATTTACATAAAAACAATCTTTCCTGCCTAACCACAGGACAACCAAAAAAACCTTTCCAGAATGTACCCATAACCAAACCAAATGGGAGTGCAAGACTAGGGGCTGTCCCAGGTGGCACAGAGCAAAGACTGGGGTACTCCCTGGACAGGATGCCCGTCCATCACAGGACACACATGCAGACACATTATGGACATTTTGAGCAGCCAGTTACCAGCACACATACAGCAGATGTGGGACACCAGGCGTCACTTTGGGGATATGGGGTCTCAATGCCGCACTGCTCAATCGACTCCAGAAAATTATAGATGGTAGGACTTTTTAAAATGCCCTAGTCAACCATAAATTTTCACCCGAGAATTTCAGATCTCAGCTACACATGTTGAGGACGAAGGCAGGAGAAAGGTCATGCGTGAGCGAGCCGTGCAGGAGCAAGCTGAAGAGGGAGGGAACCCGCAGTCATATTTAAAACCAAACAAAGAAACAGAAGTCGGCCTTATTTATGAGTGAGTGTGATCTTCTGGGTAATTTCACTATGGGGACGGGACTTATTCAAACAGCCCCCAAGTGGGAGGGGCTTCCCTGGTGAAGAGTTCCCCCCCCCCCCCCCCCCTTTTCACCATGACCAGAGGAATTCACCGCCACAATACCATGGTGCCATATCGATCACTGGGTTCAGCTGAAGCCTGGTAGCCATGTTGGGAGGAGGGGGGGCGTTTCTGCCTGATTGATTGTCCTGTCTCCAGAGTGCATAAACACACAGGACCTCATTCTTTTACTCTTTTATTTCTGCCCTGGCAAGTAAAGGTCTTTTTCAATGCTTAGCTCTGAGCTCAGCTAACCCCGAACAAGGTGTTTACGTACCAAGAATACACGCCATCAAAATGTCAAAAACCACAACGTTCTATGTGAAATCCAGCAAAAGGCCTGAGCTATTTCTGAAAGAAATTCACGGGAAACCTCACCCCCAGTATGCTACACAACAATGGTCATCTCACACTATGCAGAGACTGCACCCACAGCCCTCCCCAGGACAGCGAAGTGGGGTACACAAAAGTGTCCTCCTCATAATGCTCGGTGCGAGTTTAGGAACCAGGTGACTGTTTCACTGGCAACTCTGAGAGTGACTGTTTATTGGAAGCCCAATGTCAACCAAAAGCACGTCGTAACTGAATAACCGAAGGTGTCAGCCTGCTAGCCTCCCGGAATAAGGTTGTTTACCAACTGCAACCACACAGTACACCACCCCCCCACCCCCCAAGGCCCAAACCCCGAACCCAAGAGAACAGAACCATAGAAATGTTTGAGATTTCTCCTCCGATTGGGTGAACAAGGGCCGGAAGGAAGCCACAAGTGTATTTATAGTCCAAACTCATCGCCAGAGCAACAGTGTAACCCCCCCACCCCCCACATACTAAGCTAAGTTTCCACTCGACATGAAGCAAAACTGAGAATCTGTGCTGGGGGGTCCCAGGAGAACACCTGCCCTGTTTCTTCTAAAACGGCAGAAGATTATTGTAGGCCTGCAGACTGTCACTCCTGCCCCATGACTCTCCCATTTCCCGTTGCTTTAAGGACACCACCATGCAACCCAGGAAGCAGACAAGCAAGGTCAGCTCCTGCTGCAGTAGAAAGGAGGGCAGGAGAAATTCTGAAGGTTCTGAACTGTTTCAGATGTTCTCAGGCATGATTGCAGTCAGCATTTTTGGTCCTCTTATCAGTTGCTTTATATAGATAAAAAGCCTCACGTTTAGGAGAATCACCTGAGCTTGAGATTAGTCATATTCATGGGGGCTGGCTCCCTGATTAGCACTGTGGCCGCACACGTCCCGGGCTGTGAGGTTCATTCCCGTGTTGTATGCGTGTGTCATGACTGTCGTCCTCATATCCGTGTGGGTTTCCTCTGCTTTTCAGGGGCCAAAACAGATTTGAATGGATTATTATTGTCATGTGAGTATATGTGTGTCTGTGCAAGTGTATAAGTGTACTGGTGCTTTTCAACTGCCGTACAAGATCCAGGCCATAACCAAGCCATACCGCAAAAGGACACCAGTCACGGCTCAGTACCAGCTCACTTCAGTTTTCCACTGAAGAAGGGCTGGCTCGGTAAAGGTGCTGCCGGGTTTGGAGAGCAACAGTGAAGTAAAACTGAAGAGATGCTTGTGTACTGCTCACGATTTGCTATATGTTCATTCCCCCTTGCACGTCTGTGAGAATTGGCGTGTGATGTTAGCATCAAATGTTAGCCGAATCAGCATTAGCTTCCATGAATTTGCATTACGAATCTACGCCATTAGGCCATTCTATGGTACTTTTTCAAGTAGGAAGCAATGCATCAATACATCGCAATTCTACTAATAACCAATCAGATGGTGGTGGTAGAACCAGCTCGGTTTGGTCATACCTTTGGCCCTGTTAGCAAGCTGGGCCATATCAGTGTGGGTATGGCTTCTATAATTTACAATGGAAAACCGTCTCTTCGCGGTTTGACTCAGATATGGCTTAGGTGTGTGTCCAGTGATGTTCCAGCTTACAGGTTCACCACAGTCCCGTACTACATAATCCGTCATGGAAAATGGATGGATTATTATGCAATGAGAAACTCATAAAATTTAATTGAATTTGTTCTATTTATCTTTTTACTTGTTATTGTGTGTTATTGTACAGGAAATTTAAAACCTCTTTGAGACATTTTTTTCACATGTTCAGTTAATATCTTAGTGACCTAGAGTGGAAATTCAATATATGCTGCTCCATTAGGTGCCGAAATCAATATACAGCTTTGGATATGTTTGTTTGATAAAATCAGTCCAGTCACATTCCCTCCTGGTGTTTTTTATTTTGAATAACACACGCAGTTTGGACAAATGTGAAACGATAGTGATAATTACTGAAATCATCTTGGCTGCGTAATACGTGAAACATCCTGGACTGATGGTCGATGGACACACCTGTCTTTTTCCCAAGAACAGAGAGACAAATGCAGAAATGTTCAGGGCCTTTCATAGGAAAATCAAGACATTGATTCACATTTGCAAGCCATTTGCATGAGAATGATTCATACAACTGCTGATTTATACAAAACCTGGTAATAGTAACAGACTAAGGGTGTTTCCCAATATGCGAACTTGACCGTACTTGTGTTCTCGCATACCCATTTTACGTCATCTTCCATTGCCGAAGACCATGGCCAGTACAGAAGCACGGAGGATGACATTTTTACAAGGACACATCGGTTGCATCCTCGCCGAACGAGACCAATCCCATGATTCATTGCGCCTCAAGTTCGTTCTTGGGAAGCAAGTTAGCGAGACAGGTCTTGCCAAGAGCACAAGTACGAGCTTCATGTTCTTGGTATTGAGAAACACCCAAAGAAAGAATGCTGAAATATATAATATTGCCCTGCAAGTGAAAAACATTAGTGTAGCACATGAATATGTATGCTCTCACCTTGGGTTCCTTTAAATCAGAGCTAGATAAGATTTTAACAACTCTGAGCTATTAGTTAAGTTCTCCACAAATGAGCTCGATGGGCCGAATGGCCTCCTCTTGTTTGTATATTTCTTATGACACGCACCCAGTCACTGTACACTACATTTCTGAATATATGCATCATCCTGTGTGTTGGTGATAGTAGGGCAGTGAAGAGACTGCATTGGAGAGCACAAGGTTCGAGAGAGTGACCCTTGCACTGGCTGTCCGGCGTCCTGGAGCACAGCCACGCAGATGGGATCCTGATGGTGTCCTGCGGGGCGTAGTCGGGCTGGATTTCACACCTGCAGGAAGCACTTCACCTGGCCTTGCTCCGCAGTCAAATCCAGGCTTAGGAGACGGGACACCTGACACCCCTGGGCCACAAGCCAACCGGGAGATGTCTCGTTGCTAAGCAACAGAAAGGAGGTGCTGCGGCAGCAAGAGGGGAGGCGGGAGTGGAGACTGCAGGCCAGTGTCGCCAGACCTTTTGTTGACCCCAGAGGCCACTCCCCCTCTCTGCTAGGTGATTGGCTGACACTGCAGCAAATAATCCCTCAGCCTCAGCTATCTGTGACTAGGCCAAGTGCAGGATTCTCTCATGCAGAGGAGGTGGGGGGGGGGGGCAGGCTTGTCCACTGAGGTGCTACCACTCTGACAGTCCCTCTCAGGTCAGTAAGAAAAGAAGATGAGAAGAAGAAGGAAAAGAGGAGATAACGTTTCTGACCTAGAAATGAGTCGAAGTTACAAAGAGCTCCTGTCCCCAAAAGAAAGTGTTTGATACAGAACTGCAGGTGCCCAAATACCAGGATGCAGCAAACACACAAACAGCCGGCAGCTGTGGGCAAAATGTCAACCTGCACCAGGCTGGAGAAGTCAACAGCGGAGACCTCCACGGTCCTGCACGTGCTCCCACCGCATTGAGGATATGCACACCTGCAGAGCATTGTGGGTATATCCTCACATCTCCTAAATCACAAGGTGAACTTAGCGTCTCTGTCAAAGTGCTGTACATCGGTTTATTGTCTTGCTTTTCTTTTTTGTTTTTCGCAGAGCCCATTACTGCAATAACAAGCCAGCTAACAGCCGCTGGTGGCCAAGGGCATCCCGGGACTGAGGGGGGAGACTGGAGGGGGGTAGGTCAGGTGGTGGGGAGGAGGGGGCACTGCGGTTGCAGCTCTTGCACTGCATACTCTCTGTCCTTGCAGCAAAAGGGAACTGGAGGAACAGCAAACTTCGCACGAAATAACGGCTTTTGCACCACAGCTCAGCACTGCTGGGGCGGGGGGGGGCGAGGGGGTGTGGCCTTGTGGTGGGGGAAGAACACTGTGACACAGCAGGTGTGCCGCGTGTATTAGTGACACGCATCAGGGAGCCACTTTCATGATCCTGGCCGGACCTGTCTTACAACAATGATTTGTTGAGAAAGTTTCCTGTGCTCAACAACATTTAACTAAGAGAGAACTCCAGTACATGTCAGACATTTGACCATCACTGCTACATATGCTAAGGACCTTAATATCATTTTGATTGCTTGGTTATACATTTGCATTCAGTGCAAATATACTACTGTGCACTTGCTTAGAGGTTCCTGGCCAATGCCATGTAAACTTTTGACCTATGAATGAAGGTGAATGCCTTATTGGCGAGTCAGACACTTGGTTCCAGAGTATAAGCGCATGGCTTGGAAATCCGAGACCTGAAACCAGCCCCCTGTTCCTGACCACTATGCTACCTGTGACTTTCTTTGCGATGCATGCTGGCGACTTGGAAACCTGCAAAGCATGATGGGTAGATGTTTACTCGGGGCAGGGTGGGACAACTTGTATGGTCACAGAAACCACCATTGTTCAGGGAGCTTTCCACAGCTGCCCAGGCAGTGTCTAATGGGACTAATGGGATGCTAATGTGTGGTGCTAGGGTATAGTGCTAGCATGTGGCTCTAGCATATCAGACTAGCGTGTATTGGTAGTGTGTGGTGCAAGGGTGTAGTGCTAGTATGTGCCGCTAGCATATCATGCTAGTGTGTATTGGTAGGGTGTAGTGCTAGCATGTGGCGCTAGCATATCAGACTAGGGTGTATTGGTAGTGTGTGGTGCTAGGGTGTAGTGCTAGCATGTGGCGCTAGCATATCTTGCTAGCGTGTATTGCTAGTGTGTGTTGCTAGGGTGTAGTGCTAGCATGTGGCGCTAGCATATTGTGCTAGCATGTATTCGTAGTGTGTGGTGCTAGGGTGTAGTGCTAGCATGTGGCGCTAGCATATTAGACTAGGGTGTAGTGCTAGCATGTGGCACTAGCATACCCTGCTCGTGTGTATTGCAGGTGTGTGGTGCTAAGGTGAAAAGAAAGGTGATTAATCATCATTGTTGACACACCACAGCACACAGTGCATAACAACAAAATGTGTCCTCTACATTTAACCCATGTGACATAGCAGTGGGCAGCTACTTGAGCACCCAGGGAGCAGTGCCTGCTGGCAGTACCGTGCTCAGGGAAACTCAGCAGTACTTGCGGGTCGGGGACTCAAACCAGCAACCTTTCGATTACATGGCTGCGTCCCTAACCGTTACCATCATTACTATTGTGCTAGCATGTATTGCTAGGGTGTAGTGCTAGCATGTGGCACTAGCATATCAGACTAGCGTGTATTGCTAGTACGTGGTGCTAGGATATAGTGCTAGCATGTGGCGCTAGCATTTTAGACTAGCGTGTATTGGTAGTTTGTGGTGCTAGGGTGTAGTACTAGCATGTGGCACTAGCATATCAGACTAGCGTGTATTGGTAGTCTGTGGTGCTAGGATATAGTGCTAGCATGTGGTGCTAGCATATCAGACTAGCGTGTATTGGTAGTGTGTGGTGCTAGGATACAGTGCTAGCATGTGGCGCTAGCATATCAGACTAGCGTGTATTGGTAGTTTGTGGTGCTAGGGTGTAGTACTAGCATGTGGCGCTAGCATATCAGACTAGCGTGTATTGGTAGTCTGTGGTGCTAGGATATAGTGCTAGCATGTGGCGCTAGCATATCAGACTAGCGTGTATTGGTAGTTTGTGGTGCTAGGGTGTAGTACTAGCATG
>JAODKL010000135.1:25276702-25291193 GCA_026780765.1 Petrocephalus schoutedeni
TTTTTTTTTTTGTCCCCCCCCCCCCCCCCCCAAACACACACACACTCAGGCCAGACAAGGCGTACACAAAAGAGGGTGTGTTCAGGCGTAATCCACGCTCGTTTGCTTCTGTTCTTTGTTTTCGCTTGTGGTGAACTGCGAGGCTGCTCAACGTTCTCCACCGATCGTGACGCTGGCTCGAATCTCGAGCACTCGAAGCAGCACTGAAGGGAAAGAATCAAAACTAGGGATTCCCGACCTGAAAGGTCAGCAATGATCAAGCTGTGCTGAAATTCAACTTGCCGGCTCGAATCAACACTGCAGCCAGATTTTCATTGTGGATGGCACCCGGGGCGAGCCGTTCCCTTCTGTAGTGTCAAAAACTTTTATTCCTGTTCATCTGTTTTGATCCTGCAAACGGCTTTCAGCAAACTTCATGTCCTCTGGCAGTTACCATGGGAAACGGTAGCCGGGGTTAAAACAAACGTCAAAAATTAACTTGGAAGTGCTGGGGAGTTGATACCAGAAAAATTGATAACAAAAACAACTTGGCTGAGAACAAGAGGCTTCAAGTCTCAAGTCTCGGCTTGCCAGTGGTACCCAGATTACTGGGTTTGAGTAACAGTTTGTCCGTTAGTGTTTTGGGAATTTTGCTGCGATCTAAAAAAGCTTCAGCGGTTCAGATGGAGCATTAACCAAGGACACGTCTGTCCTGGAGATCTTCCTCATCACCCCGATGTTTACTGTGTACTGCGTGTCATGTGTGCTGCCTAATACGACCTTCACCCTGTGCCTCAGTTCCTTGATTCCTTGAAGTCTACAGTGTAAGCTGTTTAGAGATCTCTGAGATTGCCTCGCCTGCCATTCCAGTTTTAGCTCGTACGCATGTCATCCCCAAGGTCTCCCATCGGGGAGCAGCCGCAATGAACACACGTGTTCACATGTACAAGATGCTGATGCCATTCAAAAGACTCACTTTGCCGCTCTCTACCAGAGGTGTTCAAGCATCAACATCTCATCCTCTTTTGTGACAACTCCAACACCCCCCACCCCCAGGAAAGACATGTTTCAGACATGCCTTGTCGGGGGAACCCCCCCTTGCCTCCTGCCCTTGGGCTTTCTTCTAGGGCTTCGTCCAGCTTCTCAGGGCAGGCAGCAGTAACCAGGAAACCAAGCCAATAATGTAAGCACCCTCCCATCCCCCACCCCCCTCTGCACTCATTCCGTTCCTTTGACCCAGCCATGCTTCCCACCCTTGATAGGACCAGCTCATCTTTGAAGGCCTAGGCGGACCATAAATCCCCACTTTCGGGGATGGACCCAACTACTGCTTGCAGGCACCCTTGCAGGTGAGGGACAGCCAAGCTAGTGGTTAGCGATTCTTTTTTCAGCAGATATCTTCTTTTCTCAAACCTGGGAGTGCCACAGAGCATGCGTGGAGCCTGTTGTGTCGATGTGGCCACTCACGGTCAGAAGATAAGCTGTGGCCCCCCCTTCCACTAACCCCCCCCCATGTCCCTCGAGTCTTTGTTGGGCCTTCCATGGAGGTCACCCCCATGCCTCCCTGGGAGTACTGGTGCTGGCTAAGCCCACATGCCAAGGATGCCAGTGACTTAGACACATTAGCCGGCTGCAAAGGCGTGCTAGGAATTCTGGGATAGGTGCACAGAGAGGCAAGAGCAAGCACAAACAGCATTCCTCTGATAAACTGCCATGCTCCTCTGACTCTGTCCATGATGTCCCCTTAAGACCCCCTCCCCAGTCCCCATGTGCGTCAGCACCCGCAGCCCCGGCAGCCTCCCAGCCCCCCTTTTATGGGACCTTTTCTTTGGGATGCCAAGTTCTTTGCTCTGTTTAAAAATAGTGATCTCTTATTTCTTTCATTTCATTTTCTCTTCCACTGTGTTCTTCTTAGACCTGACTGTAAAGGTCTCGGTGACCTCTAAGAACCATGTGAGAAAGCAGGGGTATTTCTTTGAGTTTAAAGCTGCCAGACAGTTCATCTTTTACAGACTGTTTTCTGCCCTGTGGGGACATCCAGGGGTAGCAGATGCTCCCTGGACTCAAACATGTTACCATCTGACCAGAGGCCAATCTCTCATCTTGCTATAGTAAACAGCACACATGGCTAAACATATCGATGTAAAATGTGGCCTATATAAATATTTTCCCTTCATGTAGTCAATGGTGATCCCCTAACAAGCAAGCCCAAGCACAGGGTAGCCAGCAATGGGTAGCATGAACAGTGAAAAAAGGGGCCAGTTTGTGAATAATTCATTTTTAAGTGCTGCTGCCCATAATTCCAAGTTGACATAAATTTTCTCTCTCAGCAAAGAAACAAAGCAAAATGCTGATTAAGACCAGTAATGCTCCCCTAATTCCTGGCAGAAGGGCAGAACCAAGTCAATGACTTCAATGCCCCTAGTGACTTCACAAGGGGTGTTGGCTTACAAAGAAATGAATTGATTGGCTGTCCAACAGCTCCTTCTCCTGCAGGTCTTCAGGAATAACAGCCGGGCTACACCATTCTCCTCTCTACATCTTCAGGGAGATACCACCGAACAAGGCGGGAGGAGCTGACAGAGGTACAGTAACAGACCTATGAGATCTTACCAGGGCAGCACCTTCCTCGCAAATGGGTTACCATTAGCAACAAGCCTCTACTTCACAAGAGGTTCCATTGCAACTAAATCTATTCAGTTCCTGCCATAGTCAAAACAACAACAACAGAGTGATGATGTCAGCCCATCGATGGGAGTGGGTCATATTTGCTCAAGGTTTGTTGAGACATTGCAGAAATGGCATGCTCCAGAAGGGGGGGGGAACCCCCCCCCCCCCCACTGCCATGAGCAGTAGGCAAGACCCCCGCAAAGACGTGGGAGAGTGTGGGTCCTTGGACACGGACTGATGAGTCGCAGAGCAGCACGACATGCTAACCGGCCAAGTGTGTGTGAGCTTACTGCTCGGTCGGGGGGTGGGTGCTGGGGGGGAATTCAAATAAGTGAGAGTGCACCCACAGAGTAGTGAACCACCTGTAAGGAAATGGTGTAAACCCTTTTAAAGGACGATTCAATACCTTGTTTTCACCACAGAGGCAGAAGCCCTGTGTCTTTTGAGTTGGCCTTTTTACTTGTGGTCTTCTTGTGGGCGCTTTGGTTCGTTTATACATACATGCACTTTTTTTGTTGTTTGTGTTTTGTCCCAAAGACATATACACCTGTGCCTGCATAGAGCACACACCCAGACCTGTGGGTGTGCGTGAACAGACGTGCAACGCTAATACACGAGCAGCCTCCATATCTGCTACATCGGCGGTTTTGGTCAGTCGGCAGGGGCTGAGAGGAGCGCCTTCCTGTTTTTGCTGTTAGGATGTGGTTAGACTTACTGTATGTCGCGCCATTTTCACCTGGAGTGCGGCCTCCTCGCAGGCAACCGCACGCAGCCGCGCGCCAGTGTGAGATTCTCCTCCCTGTCCTGCTTGCCGAGCTCTGCGCTTCGCACAAAGAAGTGTGCCACCCGTGCTGGCCCACGTCCAGGAACTGAGTCACTCAGGCCACAGGAAGGAGGGGAAATACTGGCCAGTCTTCATCTCCAAAAGATCTATCTCTGGCTGCAGTCACATGGCCGAGCACACACAGAGCATAGTGTCTTACATTGTAGTCATGGGCCAAATACCAGAGAGGATGAAAGCTGTAAGTCAGGGGTGCCCAATAAGTCAATCGCCATCGACCAGTAGAACGCCAAGGTAGTGCGGGTAGATTGTGCGACATTAAAACTTTTTTACATTAGGTCACTATGGCTTCTTAGAACCCTTCTCTTCTAACGTGTCACCAGGCAGAACACGCAAATGTACTGCGAGCTGATGCAAAACTCTGGCGAGCAAAGTGACCCAGGTAGCCTTCCAATTTATATCTACTGAAAAGGGATATTAAAAAATGAGTGAGGGAGCCGGACCAAGTAAGGAACCATAAATGTATTGAGTTGCATTGCGCTGTAAGGGGTCATGCAGTGATGCAAGATTCGCTAATATATACTGCACATATAAATATAAAATATATAATATATATGTAACATATATTTAGCATTTTTAATGTAGGTAGATCATTTTGTCCTGGTCATTTTAATAGTAGCTTGCAAGCTGAAAGTGTGGGCACCCCTGCTGTAAGTGAATAAAATCTACAAACTATAGTGGGATGTTCTAGGTAATATTTAAGATCAAATGGAGAATCTGGCAAATAGCTTAACTTAAATGCTTGTTCCAGTTGCTCTAGATCAGAACCCTCAAAAGGCAGGGAGATGAAATGAAGGGCCGTGTTAATCAGATCAGTGCAATCTCCTTGGAGGTTTGAAAACCAAGGGGGGGGGGGGGGGGGGAGTGCACCAACCACACCAACCCTTCTTTCTGGAGTGACAGATCCACTGGGCAGTCAGTCACACACCAGGCAATGTGCGAGGCCCTGTCAGGTGATGTAACAGTCAGGTTCCCCGGTTACGGGATTGTGAGAGATTTATTTCCGTTGAGTCTAGCACCTTTGTCACAGCCCAGCTGATAGATGCGCTGTGGCGCCATCTGGTGTCCATAAGAATTTGGGCTCATCAGAATGCTTGCTGCAGTATTAAAGCCTAGTTTAGCATTAATCTGATGTCAATGGAAAACTCCTGTGAGGCAGCTGGCCACAAGAGGACCATGCATACATGTGACATATGACTGGTGCAGTGGTCTCAGCCTTAAGATACTGTGTTATCTGATTATAATGCCGCGGTTAGGTAGATCTCACTTTGTGGGTAAGCTTTCCCACTTTGATGTCCTCAAAAACTGATTCCCCCTGTGCTAATTCCCTGACTAGCCGTCTGACTGTTTCTACTCCATAGTTGATGTCTACATGTCCATTGCAATGTCCCCTGGAAATTTCTTGGTTACACTTGGTCTTTGATCGCGTTATTACTCTATTCACAGGGACTCTTTCACTTGGTCAGTTAGCTATGGGGGGGGGGGGGTGTACAGGATGGCTGGGGACTCAATCTGTAGCCTGAAACAAACAGTTGAGAGTTTCAAAATCTCTAATCATATCCTGCTCACCTTTAGTCTTCTCTTAATCGGTACGTTCCTCTGACCCTCTGGATCATTTTGCATGTTTGATTATGTTATATAGTCAAGTGGCCGAGTTATAGACCCTTCTGCTTCGCTTTGAATTGCAAATAATGCGTTATATTTCTGCACAGGAAATAAATTGTTTTGATTATTTCTCACTTTTCTGAAATGACTGTCTCTAGTAGTTTCCTGGGTAGTTATGTTACTGCAGTTCCTGGCCAGGATTAGTACACTCGAAGATAACTGGTGTGAGAACCTGGCACATTACGATGGAGTGAATCTAGTTTTCTGACTAATCACTTGGGTCTGTTACACTGGCGGTGAGCGCTTACATAATACAGCCTTCCTTGCAGCCTCTGAGTGGAATCAGTCACACGCTGAGTTATGTCAGTCCCTGGGAACTTGCTGACAAGTACTTTGCAGCCTCTGACTTGAGTCAGTCAATTAGATGTGTTTACCAAACATGCCAAAACTGTACCAAAAAAGCCCCTGGAGCAATCACCCTGCCTTCGGGCACGTTGTGTCTGTGGGGATTGCTTAATTGGCCATAAGCGCACCTAATGTGACACAAAATGGAATTAATGAGTGAGCAAAATTAAAAGTATGAAGTTAATCATAGTGATCCTAAATTAATAGTGATCATATTTAAGTAACCCAAAACAAATAAAATGATTCAGAATCATTACATTTATTTGAACATGCTTGTTGGGCCAACGGGTGATTTTGCCTTACATCTCATCCTACAGAACCAGAAGTGACCAGTTACTAGGGCAACGGCCATGCTCGCTTGCACTCCCAGCATGCCTACAGCACGCTTCTGCCCAGTTGCTAATGGGAAAGAGGCTGTACGCGGCCACCTGGACAGCATATGTGTAGCTCCTGGCCTTCCTGAGGGAGCCTACTGCCCAGCCATGCTGTCTGTGGCCACTGCAGCACCATACAGTGTCTGACCACAGTGGGGCATCCCAAAACAGGGAGCACCAACATTACTTAAAATACTCTTTTTTAAAACTAAAGATTTAATTCAGGTATACAGATTTTGCATATGTTGATTAAAAAAAGGGTACATTCTGCTTGTTTTTTTCGTTTCTGCGCCTGTAAAGAATTCAATACTGGAACTGATTCTAACAGTACCACATATTCCTGCTTAGATGGTCGAGGTGGAAGGAACAGTGAGATTTAATGAGCGACCTGGGTTAAGCAAACAGCTTGGTGTATGCAGTGGACCTGAACAGATGGGTGCTGCAGAAAAGATGGCATCATTCTCAGATCCTGGCATCTCGTATATCTCAGGCAGAAGTTGCTTTGAGACACGGCCATTAAACAAGAACACTTGAGTTACTGAAGTCCATCCCTTTGCCATAACTGCCGATCCAATGCAGGGTCAGAGTGACCCTGGAGCTTATCCCAGAAAGCTCTGGCAGGAGATCACCCAGGATGGGATGCCAGTCCATAGCTGGGCACACACACTCATACACCATCGAACAATAAGGGCAATTTAGAGACACCATTTCAAGAAAGCTGGGTCTTTAGACTGCGAGAGATACTGGTGTACCTGGAGAAAACCCCCATGGACACAGAGAAAAGGCAAACCATGTCACAATAAGTATAGAGCACTTTTGTTCCTATAGATCATTTGCATTGTGAACTTCCCCTACAGTAGCTACACGCCCCATGAGCTGAAAGACTGGAGTATTGTTGCTAGGTGCCACCTCTCTGGCATGCCCAGACCAGTGGGAAACACGCCTGCTCTGAGTCTTGGCACCCCACTGCACGGCCACCTGGCCCAGTTACATCACCCGACCAGCAACAGATTCAGGACTTCAGGTAGGCCCAGTGAGATTTCGTGATCAGGGATCTACTGTTGCTATGGCAGTTATTTCAAATGAAACTGAGAAAATGAGTTGTGCGATTATAATTGACCCAGAACCAAAGATTACACAGCAGTTCTCTGTTCAATGAGATATCCCCAGGTTTTCTCTGGAGCACAGCACAGTGAATTGCTGCGAATTTATGTCTACCGTGAACTTTGCAATCCTTTGATCATACGCCTTAATCAATCTCTGCCTCCTCCGCAGAACCCAAATTTTCATTTCAGTCCACATGCTAACAGGCTTCCTGGTGAAGAGGTTTCCTTACCTACAGCTTTGCAAGAGAACACAGGCAGCGGTTTATGCTGGTTGACAATGGCTACTGAGTAGGTGTTCACCTAAAAACAAGCTACAGCGTACTCCCGAAATACTTTTGCTGCAGCACATTAGAAGTATGGGTGGAGCAGCTGACAAGGTAACATGATCCAGTTACCCTTGAGTCTTACTAACTATACAGATGTGAAACGGGGACACGCATTTGCTCATTCCTCAGACATGCCAGTTTTCAGGTTGACCGTCTGAGGTTAAAGCAAGACCTCAGGTGCTCCACCCCCTCCCCAAAATGTGCTGTATTATAACACACACTTGCTAACAGAAGCACATCTTCAGAGGTGGCTGTGTAGAGCACTAACAAAGCACATTTCACTTGGTCAGAATACCTGCAACTTCTACAACTTACGTGTTGCTGTAATTATTTAGTGTAATTTCATGCATTACCATCCCACATGTGAAGCACCTTGAGCTGAATTTCATGCATAAAAAGTGCTTTATAATATTTTTATTTGCGCCTACAAGTTCACTTATGGGGGACAAAAAATGATTAAAAATTTTAAAGAGAAATATCTGGCCTCTAGTAGCAGTGCGTTAACACTCACAGCAGAGAAACTGTGGGGGCAATGAAGGATGGACTCAGCTTCAAATTAATTTTATTGAACCGTATTAAGTAAGATTGCTCTCAATGTATACCTTCTAATATAGTATAAAAAATAAAAAAGTACAAACGACAGGAAACAGACAATCGTATATAACTCTGATGATATACGGTGACTGCCCTTTCCATGACAACACATTCAGTAACCCATTATTCCAGTACATCTCAAAGCTGTATAAAGTATGACGTGAAAAAAACCCAAAACGCCTCAGGTGAGGTCAGTACAGAATCAAGTCCAAAAGGTTGGGGACAGAGCTAGTGTTTATCCAGGAATTTACAGGGGGTGGGGAGATAACAGTCCTTTATGAAAAAGCCTCGATTGAGGCTAAAAACAGACATCTTCTCCAGAGTTAAAGGGCATTTTTATATATATTTATATATATATATATATGTATATACACACACACACACACACACAAGATAAAAATTAAAACAATTTAATAAAAACACAGGCCAAAATGGCCAAAACAGTCTTTACAAAGTGTCCTTCGCCAAGAGGTCAAAATTAACAGCCAAGGCCTAGCAGTATGGTACCAGGAGACAGAGACTGGGAGTTTGTAGTTGTCAGTGATGCCCTTGAGGCAGGGTGCGCATGCTACATGAGAGAAAACCAGGGCTTCCAAACCCAGACGTACCAACCTCTACCCAGCTGGTGCAGAAACATTCAAAGAACCATCACCTCCCTCGGAGGAGGTGGGCCAGGAGGTGTAGCAGAGGCTCATGGGTAACACCTCAGAGGCCTACAAACTGCCCATGGCTGATTGGTGTGAGGGCCAGCAGCTTGACCTTTGACCCCAAAGGGTGGTTTGCAATTGCTACAACAATGGGCGGCGAGCACCGTCCCTGTGTGCGTTGTATACCATTTGGAGCAGGTTCCGGTTCGGGAAGGATCTCCCCAGGATGCTCAGGGCTTCCCCTGTTTGAGTCTGTCAATGTGGAAGGTCAGTTTGAGGGCAGGGCCAAGCTTCAGTCCCATGTACTTCATCATCATGTCACTGCGCAGAAGTAGGAGGGCCTTGCCATCTATCTCCTGAAACGTAAGCCGATGGAGAGGTTAGTGACGGCCCAGGAGCGGCTCCCCACACACTCTGCTAGAGGGCAACAGCGACACGTTAACACTTCGGAGACACCTGGCAACGGTGCTAACAAATGAAAGTACGCCTGCAGACGTGTGGGAAATGCGCACAGAAGGCTGCGGTCATTAAGGAGGCATATCTGTGGTTACCACCCTGCTATTAAACAGCAATATTCTGCAATAGTTTAGGTGTGATTATGTTGATGCTGACAGACCTAATGGTGCCACTGGGCAGTATATAACTTTTATGATACAGTACTTAAAAGGGCTGGAGATTTCACCTTACAGCAAATGCAAACTGCTTTTGAATGAAAACAGCTCTCAGTCTATGTAAGGACCCCAAAAGCACATGGGTGACTATTTCAAATGAGAGGAAGTTCACCTTCATAGTGTATATCAATGGGATTGTAGTGGGGTGTAGCTACCTCATAACACTACTGAAGCTGGCCCATATGCTCGCCTAGAGAAAAACCCAATTTAAAATGATGCTCTCCATCCTGGCAAGTGTCTCGCCCTTTGGAAACCTAACAGCCAACTGATCACCAAGCTTTTCGACCTGTCTAAGGGCCATGGGAATGCCTCGATACACTCAGCCTGCACTCCTCGAAAACCGCTATAATGTCCCTCGTCACCGATTCCCACACTGCAGAGAGTATGCAGCTGCAGCATAAGGCTGTGCCATGCTGAAGGCTTTGGGAGAGGATCAATAAAGTATCACCATCACCTTCACCAGGAGCAGTTAGCTGTTTATATGCTTGACAGCTTCCATATCATGGGACTGTTACTCAGGCACCCCTCGATCAAGTCACCCCCCCAAAAGGCATATGCACTGTGAGTTGGACCAGACCCAGAAACGGAGTGGTCAGGGTACCAAGCCGACACCCAACATTGTCTGCAGGGTCCCACATGCCACGCCGCATCCCACATGCCACGCCGCATCCCACCCAAGGCCCGTAGCGTACGTGTTTCCGGAAGAGGTCGGCGTGTGGACCCAACTGGGGGTCGACGTCCCGGATGAATCGCATCACGTCTTCCACCGTCCACAGACTGGGGTCCTGCCCGCTGGGCCGGGGGCTCTCTCGGGTGCCCAGGAAGCGGTCCGAACCTGGGTGAGGGTATTGCAAAGGAGACCATTACTGTCCCCATTTATAAGATCAGCCATTTCCGTAAATCCTGGGCACAATCTCAGCAGGACACAGCAATGGCGGCCCGGCTGGACCTTCCGGTTGCATCATAAAAGGCCAGTTGTAGGTCATGAGTGTCCACTTTCACAGAAGCTCCTCTGGGGCACGTAAGTGGAGATACTCCTGGCAGATAGGAGCCCTCAAATGTGTAAGAAGCGTGCCGCCAGAGTGGGGTATTGGGGCACTGACCTGCGGAGCCCAGGCGAAGAAGCTTGCCGGGGGGGCTGCCCCGCTGGGAGAGCGAGCGCAGGGCCAGGGGGCGGCTTGGCGTGCCAGGGGTAAGCGGTGAGGGCTCCAGATGCTCTGGCCCACCTCCAACTCCATTCTCCAGGACCAAGGGCTCGGCTGGAGGGGTGTGGGAGGGTCAGGTGCAAAATATATAATATTAATAGAACACAGACGTGGCCCCCTGGCTAGAATCGATCTTTTGTTAAAAAGGCTAAATAATGTGCTCCTGCATCTTCTATGGTCAATTGGATCCACAACCCATTGCAATAATCCAAAAGCACATGTATTCAAGAGCCGTAAAAGTGCCCATTTACTCTGTATATACCCCTATTCCCAACCTGTCATATACTTTAAACCATGCCTAGATTACAACCCATATCTTATACAAAAGGGTAACATAAAATAATTCCAAATGCTAAAAACAGAGCACAGTTAGCGAATGCTATAGTTCGATACCATGTTACATTACAGTACAAATAGCGAATGCTATAGTATAGCACACAGCCAATGCTTTTGTACAGCACACAAATGGCGAGGGTATGCACTGTTCCACCAACCAGTGCTAGGCAGCAACGGAGTTAGGATGCTGACCAGTGGACATCAGAAAAGACAAACTGAATAAATCATGCGGGGGGGGGGGGGCAGGGTACCCTCAGATGAATGATGGAGGCTTTTCGCCAGCTTGTGGGTGACTTGGCCACTATAGGAGTCCTGTAGGTATCGCTTGGTACCCCGGCCCTCACCAAAGCTCCTCCTGTCTGAGACAAGCAGAGACACATGGCTGTAACACGCAAGCACCAATCACACGTGAGGATCCCCTCCCCCACAAGGCGGGTAGGCGGAGCTAGGGGCAGGGCCTCACCGCCGTAGGGGTAGTGGGGGCCCCCCACGGGAACGGGCTGGCTGCCGAACAAGTTGTCGCTGTGCAGGTTGTGGCAGAGCTTCTCAAGGAAACGCAGCACATAGGTGACGCTGTTCACAGCTGGCAGGGTGAGCGTGTGGTGCTGCTGCTCAAAGTAGGCTGGTGAGGGGGCAGGGCTTGGTTAACAAACACCAAGAAAAGCAATAGCGCCTCCCACCCCCCCCAGTGATGAAAAGGCTGCCAGCGTCACCTGATATGACCTCCCCGCCGTGGCCCGGCTTCAGGCAAGCGAAGACTGAGGCCTGGTTGTGCGCACAGTCGACGCAGGCCTGCACACACTGCTGCAGCACCGAGGAGGCACGGCCCGGCCCAAAGTGGTCCGGCAGGTTCTGTATGCGCCACGTGTCCAAGTGGGGCCCAGTCTTGCCGTACTTGTTCAGGTACACACACACTGTTGCGGGCAAAAAGCACACAAGGCAATGTCCCTGAGCGGCCACAAGGAGGCGTCACAGCTCCACCCAGCAGGCCCAGGGTGCAGCTACGCAGTACTTAATCATTACCTATATAAGCGATTACCAGGATGGATAACCACACAAATGCGAATCAGTGATTACCCCAATAAGCCAACGTAACCATGAACACACTAATCAGTCAACCTATATAACCGACAGCCAGGTTAGATAATCACACCCATTTCCTGTATAACTGACAGCGAGGCTGGGTAACCATATATGCAATAACCAGTCAACTACACAGAAAGTAATCATTCATTATGTATATAACCAATTACCAGGTTAGGTAACCATGCTAACCAATCATTACCTACATAACTTACGAGCAAGTTAAGCAGTAACGCACATGCTAATCAGTCATTACCTATATGACTGAAAGCCAGGTTACATAACAGCAGGCCCATGGCACCACTTAATTATGCATTCATACTCAAGTAACCTGCCTGCACTGTCCCTGTGCTCAAACACTCTGCTGGAATCAGAGAATTTCCTCAAGGGATCAACAAAATACATCTTACACAGACTTTAAAATATATGCAGTACAGTAATAAATATATATTCACACAGGGACACACCACTTGAAAATACTGTAAAGCACTTCTAGGTAGACGAGTTACCTATACATATCTTAAACTCCGAAACGTGTATGCATACATGGACGCACGCGCGCACATACACACACGTCCATTGCATTTCCTTACCAGCATCACCTACACAAACAAACTGACCTGACTGACCCAAAGATTCTGCACCACTAAACCCACCCTCATGTCACTGCCACATCTGTGCTGTTCCTAGGCAGTGCCCTCATGCTGCAGTATGCTGGCAGAGACCATCCATCATTAAACATAATTACTTTCATTTAACATCCGGATCATTTCGTTTGAAGACTGCCCCTAAAATCAGGGTGCTCGCCATGACACGCACTTTGTGTCCAAGTTCATTATTATTATTATTATTTTTAATTCCTTAAAAAATATTTGCCTAACATTATTGCATAAAATCACGATACTTTGCACATATATTTTCAATCCTTTCAAATAATACACAGTTGACATTTTTGTACCTCAGTTAAATGCCAGATGGGGCAACCATCCAAACAAATGAGCAGAATAACAAAACTATTAAAGTAGGCATTTAAGTAATCTAATAAATCAAATTAATTACTCACGATTCTGTTTAAAACTAACTTTAAACTCATAAAAAGTTGCAAAACACTGGTTTTAACGGCGTTTAGATCATTTTAAAGATGTTTGCCTGCAAATTTACATTATCTCAAACGCTAGGCAGCATTTTTATTTGAAAGTCATTTTAGAAAACAGAGGACTGGATGTTAAATCATAGCCTACATCATATAGTGATCTTCAGGGTGCAGTGAAAAAGTCAGTATATCCAGCTCATATTGATAAAAAAATTTCAGCTCTTGGTTAGACTTCCAGAGTTTCCAATTTTGGTGGTACAACCCATGGAAAACCATGAAAACACTAATATGATAAAAACACTTGTGTTTATTAAACTGTATGTATAAACATTTGTGCAGGTGTCCAAGCAGATATTTGCTTAATCTAAAATGAGTTTGAAATGGCACGTGGTGCAAATGGTTACTTTATGAAGGTCTTCATTTAGAAAAAAATAATTGTAAAATATAATTTTTAGTTGTACGACAACATTTTTCATTTTGTTAAACCTTATTTGGCACTTTAAGAAAAAAGTTACCTGTGGGTGCCTGAAGGGCGGCGCTAGGGATAGTGGCATTGTCCAAGGGCACACTGCTGGTGTCTGGTTCTGGGGTGCTGCTGGTGGGAGATGTGGGCATGGGATTGGACACCACGCGGGGCTTCCTCTGTCCGAAAGCACAGAAAGAGCAGGACTCAATCACATCACACAGGGCACTACCTCAGACTACCATGGTGACAGGGGAAACACTCACTGGGAGGCACATGACACCCCTAACAACAAGCCACAGCACCAAAGCACACTTAGGTCAGAAGGCAGGCTGGATGGAGCAGGTACAGAGAGTAGGGGGTGGGAGCACTGCATACCTTGCTGCCTGGTTTGGGGCCCCTCTTCTTGGGGATCTTAAGGGGCTGACCCTGGGCTGCCTGAAGAGCTGCCCTCTGCGTCCAGCTGGCTGGGAGTCGGCCCCGGGGCCGGGAAAGGGGGCGGCCAGGCCCTGAAATCTGCCCCTCCAGCCAGGCTGTCCGCTTTACCCATCCCAGCTGGGGGGGGGGGGGGGGTACAAAAATAAACAGCAATGCCTGTCAGACTCAGCCCACCAAAGACTAAACTGAGAAATGTGAGACAGCTGCATATGATGGCTGTCTGCCTATACCTGACAGAAAGCAAACATCTCTGAGTATCACTCCTTAGCGGCTACAGGGCCCCCCCTGTTACTCCCCCCTCACAGACACCTTGCTGCCTGGCTTGGGGCCTCTCTTCTTGGGGATCTTGACAGGCTCCAGCCCTTTGCCGTCAGCCCCCTTGGTGCTCCAGGTTCCGGCCAGCTTGGCTTTCCGGCGCCCTGGCTTGCGGCCTCTCTGCCCAGGGGGCTTGCCTGGCAAGGGGTGCACGGCCGGGCCCTCCACACTACCCTCTGGGCCCAGGCTCTTGGGCAGCACAGCTGGAGAGGGAGGGGAGGGCAGAGGTGAGTCTGGGATCGCAGACGGGTTGAGGCGCCAGGTAGTGTCGGACAAGGGGGCGGTGCTTCCGAAGTGGAAAAAATGAAAATTTGAAAAAATTGAACTTTTTGTGAAATTT
>JAODKL010000135.1:25292024-25309398 GCA_026780765.1 Petrocephalus schoutedeni
AAGAAAGTCCACCCCGCGTGTTAACCCCCCCCCCACACACACCCCCCCCCCCCCGGACGTCCTGCATCCACAAAGGTGGCACTGAACAAGGCACAGAACCGGAGCGCAATCCCGGGCAGGTCAGAGTGGGTCGTGGGAGGGGCCCCGATGACACCTGCTCATACACACGGGGCTTACCGGCAGGGGGTGCCTTCTGGGGAGGGGGGGGTCCCTGTGGTCCTGCAGCTGGCCGCCAGCGAGCTCGCACCCGGGATCACTCTGCACTGCTCTTGCTCTCTAGCTGCTCTCCCTGCCTGTCCGCCCGCTCCTCTTTCTGCTCTTGTAAACAGCCAGGAGGTTACAGTAAACTTTGTCAGTCTCTCTCTCTCTCCCTCTCTCTCTTCCCCTCCCCCTCCATCTGAGGGTGCCAGCATGGGGCCTCTGCTGGGGCACTGGTGCGCTTCATTGGCCCTGGTGCCAGCTGGGAGGTGGCGAAGCCCTCATAAACAAACCTCCCTCCCCCGCCACATCATAGCCACTCCCACTCCCCTTTCTCTCTCACCTCTCCATCCTCTCTTCCCCATATCTTTCAGAAGGTCCTTTGTCTAGCTCTCTTGGCTTCCCTTCCGGACCCCCTCCGGCATGACTGCCACCGCTCCGCAAACACGCAGCCGCGCACAGAAATGTGACTCATAGCAGATGACTCATAGCTATGAGCACGGCCACACCCCCGACACGTCACGTGTCACCTGAGACAACTAGACGCTTATCTGTCGAGGCAGCACCTGTCAGACAGCACAACAGCAGCTGGGGGGGCAGAAGGGAGGGGGGGCAAAGGGGAACGGGGCAGAAGGGACGGGAGCAAAGGGGAACGGGGCAGATTGGAGGCGAGAGAAGGGCAGGGGGGCAAAGGGGAACTGGGCAGATGGGAGGGGGGAGAAGGGCAGGACAAAAACAGGCAGTACCTTTGGTTCCAGGGGGCTGCAGGTTGTCCCCAGTGAGGGCACACCAGCCCACGGGAAAGATGTCCCGCGAATCATAGCGGCAGTAGTAATCGAAGGCACCGCGCCAGCCGTCGAAGGTGACCAGCACTTCGGAGCCGCGCAGCGCCCCCACGGTGGCCGGGCAGATGAAGTGCGGGTTCTTGCGGTCCACGGCCTCCAGCTTCATCCCCACCTGGAAGAAGTTCTTCTCCGGAGCAGGTGGCTCCTGCTGTTCTCAGAGGGGAGGGGAACAAGCATGAACCTGCAACCTTCAAGTTCACCTCCTGAAATGCTTCAATGGGAGGTGAGCAGTACCTTGTGGAAGATGCGGGCTGGCGCCATTTCTGCCCCATTGAGGGTCTTGAGTAGGAACATGGGCCAGGAGGAAGCATTCAGACGAAAGCCTATGGGGAAACATCAAGGCATATACAGAAACCTCATCATCATCAGCTCATATGCAGCGTTTCTGTATGACCCTACCAGGTCTCCTGATCTGCAACTCAGAGAAGCTCGAGACAGGAAGACGGGGGAAACGAGGTCACCCCCCCCTCCAGATAACTCAGAATGTGTCAGAATGGGAGGTGAGCACAGCCACAACTGTCACAGGGACACACAGAGCAGCTCGGTTCAGTCTGCACTAATGTTTGAGTGCCCACGGCACTCTGACCACGCCACCTGCTGCCCTGGCTGGCCCCAGCACCTCAGACACACACGAGTGGCGAGAGGCATCCACACTTCACGGGAAAATAGCAGCAGTGAAGGAACATTTCCCTTGTGTAGTTAGCAAATCCCTGAAACGGGGTCAGAACAGCATAAATTCTTCAGGAAGTGAATGCCGATTAACCCTCCAAGGAGCATGCAGCTGTGCGACACCAACGAGGCCTCCGAGACCAACCTGACTCTTACAGCGGCTTTCGGGACAGTGCTGCCTCAGCCACTGCTCAACAGCGGCACCTTATGGACAGTCAACATACTGCACCATTCCAGACAGCGCAGAGCTCAGAACAGGAGTAAAGATGCCGTTATCCTTTCAGCATGAACCAAGGTGCCTTTATGGTGCTCAGTTACCTCAGTGAGAGTGAAACATACAGCCAATAATAGTCAGCATATGACTAGTTGCTTTGATTAACGATGACACCCCACTATAAACTGATAGGGAACCTTAACCACATTGGTACACATGGGTTAGGTCCAGGTACAGCATGACCTGGTATGGGTAAGCCGTTATGGAAGATGAATGCATGGAAAATAACATAAAATGACCTTAAAGCTCTGCAAAATTATGTAAATCAATAACTGATTAATACTAAGCAAATTAGATACACCATGGGACCATGAACGTTCTGGAAGCACTAGACATTACGTGCAGACACCTTGAGAGTGCCAATAAACAATTAACTTGATGAAAATTAGCAGCCATATGCTACTAGGACTGCTACAAACATCTATTTTTCAACAGATTAATTATCATAAAATTATCGATTCAAAAAATCCCAAGAACAATTTAGTAGTCGCCGAGTTCCCTTCTTTTCCCTGCGATTTAGAAAATATTTACACTAAATAAATATTTACACACTTACTGTATAGGTGGATATACTTTGTCTCTCCCCTGTTGGAGGCTTGCAATAGTATTGTGCAATTGCCTTGCGCCGCCATGCTGGTGCACTGTCAGACAGGGTAATGGAGTACTCCAAGGACGTGAATGCAAGTCAAGTCAAGTAGGGCAGTCATTATCAGTACACTACTTATGGTGATGCAGAGTGATCTTATATAAAAGCAAAAAAAAAAAACAATGAAATAAAAGCAAAGAATTAAAAAAAAAAAAAAAGATAAAACTGGATGATACCTGCTGTCAGTTATGAGAATAATCGCCAATTATCAGTCTGTCAAACGTCATGGGTAACACCGAAGCAAATGAAAGTGACTAATAGTCTGCAGGTATAATTTGTCTATTTCTGGCTGAGTACAAGAACTTCAGAGGGAAACGTGTGGACAAAATATTTTGGTGTTCATGGGTAAGTACAAGAATAAATTTCATGTCTATTTTATATATATTTAATGTAATTGGAACTTAATTACACTGCTTTGAAAGGGTAACGCTACAGTGCTGCGCCTGTGGTTGTTTTTACAACAGATCTGGCTTGATCGCACATTTGTGAAGGCGACTTGAATTCATTTGCAATGGAATCCAATAGGACACTTGAGAATCGAATTGTGAGGTTAGGGCCGATTCCCAGCCCTAAACAATACCAGCATGTTACTAAAATAGTAGGATTCTAATTTGTGTTTTGGCACATATCTTTCATTTAAAATCCTATTGAAACATGGCATGTAAGTTTTCGACTCCATTTTATTTTCAGCTATTCTTATCAGTCAGAAGACATTATTGAATGAGGTTGGTTTTGTTTTTAAGGAACTACAGCCATTTGTTCCTGAAAAAAAGATTTTGGTATACAAGCCTTTTGCCCTTGTTTAGTGGTTTTCATCCATTTCCAGTCACTCTGCAGTGTTCCATGTACAGCTTTTTAAACATCTCTCCAAATACGGAAAGCTGCTATATAGTATTTGCTATCTCATTCCTCTCTATGTTGTCGAATTAGAATCAGATTTTTAGCTTGTAAATCAGAATTGGTTCTGGGCATCTGTACCAATACCCAGCCGTAACTACAACTAAAAGAACTATGAATGTTAGTTCAGAAACCAACTGAAATAAAATAAAACAAAACACTATTGAGCTAAATAAAACACTATTGACTGAGACTCATGTGCAATGCACTTGAACCATAAAAATAGGCAACGGCGTCACATCACAGTTTGTAGTAGCCAGCAGTCCTACACCTTTCCGTCTTTGCCTAAAAATACAATTACTAAAACAGATTATGGATAACAAACTAGATTTCATATGAAAATAAATAAATAAAAAATATATTTGCTCTCTTGCTTGTATGTTGGTTTGGTCTGATAAAAAATACTTAGGCCACGCTGCTGTAGGCACTTTTCAGTACAGCTTGTGCATCAACCACACAAGATCGACCAACACACAGTAATGGTGGATTTTTTCCCTCCTCCTGCTACACTAGTGAACACAACACAAAAAGACAGGCAGGCATGAGCTCTTAACCCGACAAAAAGATCTCTTTGAAAAGAACTGGGCACACTGAACCAAACGTCATGACACATTCACCAGGGGAAAGGTGCGGCGGGGTCGGCAAGCATTCAGAAGACGGACAGCATGCTCGTCTGCAACTGTCTGCCTTAAACCCAACAGTGCACTTCCATTATAGATTTTAACAAAATTTTGCAGAAACCTCACACAAAAACCTTTAGCAACCCCAAGCAAGTTCCCATTAAACCTTTAATTCAGATCTCAGGGGGCGGTTTAATTATTTACTAGAGCAACATGTAACCACCCACTCTCTGATTTTCCTAAGACTCGCCTGCACCATATTTTGTTCTTGAGTTTAAAATAAACTCCTCCTAGAAATACTCCACTCTCTTGAACACAACCAAGACGCCATTTACACGGAGCAAGGCATAAGCAGGAGTTTCCTTAAGCACAGACACATTCAGGGCATTAAACCTTAATAATTCTGCCTCATTAATAAAAAGAATTTGCCTGGCTCAAGGGTAACAGTAGTTATCCTGCAAGGCTGCCTGGAGCCTGGTGACACATCCCCAAGTGGAAATTAAGTTTCCTTCACAGAGGTGCAGTTATTAAATGTCCCTGGGAAACAAACACGCACACACTCAGTGAGCAAGGGCACCATAGAGGCTGAAGATGCATACCAGGAGAACCCTAGGTGAGCCAAGGACAACAAGGGACACCACAGCAACAACATACTTTGAAGTGAGGATCTTTCCCCTTCATCACTGGAGTCTGTGTCATGATAGGTCAGGTCACTTTGCCACGCCCACATTGGCCACACCTGCCCAGAAACTTCACCCCAGCCCACACTGATGACCAAACCACACCCCAAAGAGCAGCCCCATACACACCCAGTGGGGGCTGCAGCATGCCCCCGTTCTTTTCGCAGTTGCCGATGGGCTGGATCTCAGAGGAGTCCACCAGCCGCCAGAAGTCGTTCTTGTTGTCGCTGCCATCGAGCCGTAGGCGCAGCCGTGAGCCGGTCAGGCCCACCACCGTGGCGATGCACGTGGACGTGGTGTTGCGTGGATCCTGGGCCTCCAGCTTCATTCCCGCCTTGAACTCGTTCACTGGAGGCGTGGCACTCTGGAAGGGTGGTGGAGTAGGGAATCGGGAGGTGTATGTACATATGTACATATCACATTACACACACACACACACACACACACACAGATATATATGCACATATACAGGTAGTCCCCGACTTATGATGGAAATGCGTTCTAATGACCCCATCATAGCTTGAAAATATTGCAAGTCGAGACAGGCATTGAAGCACCAAAAATACCGGAAAAAATACTTGCTTTAACACAGAGACAACTGAACGCTCCATTGCTGGCGAGAATGAGGCGTCTCACAAGGCAGGAGATGCGTACATCCCGGCAGCATCCCAACGTATCGCACCGCGTACATTTGCCTGCCACGCAAAACTTTAAATATTTTTACAATGTTGTCACATCGGGGAACATCTGTGTACATACACACGCAAACAAGAACAAGACTCTAACTAAAGTGACGTCCACACATCAGAAAATCAGCAGCATGTTACGCATGGCTCTTCACCCTTTGGATTCTACAGTCTGAGACCGCTGTTAGATCAAACACAGAGGGAACACCATTCAGCAGGGGACCAGCATCTCCGTTATATTCATTTTGCTTAGCAAACATCACTCACCCAACACCGATCATATTCTACACCATTTCCCATCTGAAAGGCAGCTACTTTGGCAAGAAGGCAGCCTTTCCCAAAAATTCAAGACATGCACAATCAATCAGTCCCTTCATTATTTAATAATGGTCTTGAGTCCTTTCTTTTCTACTGTTATGTGAGACGACACCAGGACCACCATGGAAAACCAGAAGAGAGTTTCAGTAAGATGCTTGTTTTATCCTTAAATGGTTTTACCCATCTGTCAGAATGGGCGTAAGGGGAGGGCTCCTCACCTGTCGGAAACAGTAGGCGGGGGCCGCTGTGGCGCCTGTCTCCTTCAGGTACTTCTCCCAACTGAACTGTCCTGTGTAGTGCGGCAGAAAAACCAAAGTGAAAGCCTTCAGTGACCTCTGACCTCAGGCCACAGGGGACAGAGGGGCCCCCTGTCAAAGCAAAAGTCAACTGAGTTGAAATTTTAAATTGGCACCAATCTGCAGGTGTTTTACTTTCTCCCCAACACAGTGAGGCCTCACAGCTGGCAAGGAAAGCCTTTCTCCATCTCCACGTTCTCCCAGCTCCCCCCCAAATCTGACAGCAGCTCGTCACCTTGGTACTGAGCAGGGATCCGCGATGGCCGGCCGCTACGGCCGTGCTTGATCCGTCGTCCATCCTTCCACTCCATCGCTGCGGGACAGAGAGACGGGGAGAGTAAACAGCTGAAGGGACTGAACCCGGACATGGACACACAAAGCCTTGCACAGTCCACTCGAAATGCAAAGAGCATGCATTTCATTAGAGGGACGGCGGTTTTACCTTTCTGTGGCCCTGGCTTCCCCATGCTCCAATAATACTGAGCAAACTGTCCAAACGCGGTCCACCGCACTCTGCACCAGGGGCATCAAAGTTTGGGAGTGTAAACAAGACAGAACATGTATATAACATACGCAACACAAAAGTGCAAGTCAGCACTTTTCTCAGCCCAGCACACGATAACACATCATTGTCCAAAATCACCATTTCTTCCATGGCTGGACATTTCGATGAAGTAATTTAAGTTAATGATCTCAAAATCACTACAGCAGTACAGAGACTTGAACCAGATACCTTTGGGTTCACATCCTTATACACCAAGCTACCTAAATGCTGTCCTTCCATGTACTACATTGAGCTAACTTGATTATACTTTCCTTATCCATGTTAAGTTCTGGATCATACAAATTCCAGTTTCTAAAACCATCAAGCAGCCTCTGATGATGAAAGGTGCTACATGAGTATTAAAATATTTCTTAACAATAATAACAATAACAACTGGACAGATGGTGGCTGTAAATGAGTGAATGGATTATTCCAAGGCGGCCCGGCTGTCAGCTTTCCTTCCCTATTACACCAAACTAATCATGGCCCAAAAAACAGAACAGGGGCTTTGCTAAAACATTTGGGGATTAAGCCCCTTAAGCCCAACCCCTCGCGCCTCCCACGGTGTAGACAGCTTGTCCAAGCTGCACAGAGTCGTCTACAAAAGGAGGAGAGCTACTGTAAGGAGCTGCTAAACACGGCAGCCGGAATCTCGTGTGGGAACGCGGTGCACAGACGCCCCACCAGCACAGGACGGGGGAATACAGGAACACAGTGGCAGGCAAGGCCAAGTACAAAACTCAGGATTCAAACAACTATAAAGGCATCAACCCTTTATCAGGTATCAGGGTGAGATGGCAAATGGACCAAAGACTTGGGGGGTATGCAGCCCGGTCTGGTCTGTACCTCCTGGTAAACTGCCCTGCCAAGCGGGACTTGGAGGTCACCGGGTCAGACGGCTAACAAGGCCCCACAGACCAGGGCACTCATGGGTCGGTGGAGGTAAATTACACAACCACACAACACATGCAATTAGAACAAAGCAGGACATTTTAATTAATAAGCTGGATTCACCCACCAGAGACTTAATACATTATTTATAACAACTGCCCACCCCAGTTTTGCTTCCAATATACTAGCATAATTCCACTAAATAATTAACTGCATATTTATATTAAAAAAATGTAAAAGTTGCAAAAGCAGTTAAAGACATTCATATTTTGCGACTTTAAAATTGCACCACCCGTTTTAGCCGGTTCCAAGCCCCTCGTGGGCTTTTAGCACCCCCCGAGCGCCTTAAGTACAATGCACACACAGGCAAACTAGTTACAAACTAGTTAGCTAGTTACGACACCGTTAGGTATTAGCAGGAGAAATAAAAGTCAGTGGCACTTTCTCATCTTACTCCTGAGGCTGACAGCGTGACCTACGCGGCGCCGGTAGAAGTTACCCAACCCTGCTTACTATACGGACTTCCACAGCCCGCATATCACCTTAAAAAAATAAAATAAAATAAAAAATATTATTGAAAACACCCGAAGTGCACGAAAAGTTTACTCGTGGTTAGCGGGCTTAGCAACACGTTACCGCGCACGGGCACGGTGTGTAACCGAACAATCACGCCGGGTGCGCTCGCCGCTGTTTTAAGGGGGGTAAATAAAAATTTAGATATTTAGAGAGAAATACCTTAATTGTACATAACAGCCTGGAAATGTGTCTCCCCCCGCGGTAATTCTCAGTGAAAAGAAGTGCGCCTTTTTCTTGCGCCAGGAGGATGGCGTCCAAACGAAGGCGACTCCGCTCCCTCCTATCCACCCCCCGCTCGGAAAAGGGAAAGAAAAAAAATAAATAAAATATAAATGACAGCAGCGTTTATTTCTGGAGCTCCTTCCACTGACAGGCGGGTATAGTGGCAGTCACGCTGCGGTCCGCCCGAAATGTATTTAGATGTGAGTGTAAATGCGCGTCTATGAAAGCGCCCGTCCCGCAGCGCCGGGCTCACAGCGACGTGCCAAAAAAAGGTGCTCGCTCGGCTCCATTCAGAAAAAGAAAAGGGAAAAAGCACAAAGCCGACACACATGGGGGGGGCAGGCGGGCGGACGGACGGACGCGAATGTCCCCGGGGGGGGGGGCGCGGAGCGACGCTGCGCGGCGGTCCATCAGGCCCGGATATCGCCCTCCTTCGGCGGACGGCGCGCGAGCCTGCGCCGGAGATTCCGGGAAATGCCGAAGGCAGAAACGCGCCGCTGCGATGGAAATAAGAAAGAGCATGCTCGGCGATGGCGCGCGCGCGTCCTCCCGCCCGCCCGAGCGCCCGCCGAGCGGCGGCGGCGGCGGCCGGGCGCAGCCGAGGAGGCGCGGCGAACAGCGGCTCGCTTTACCTTCGGCGCTCCTCCACGTCTATCTGCCACGCTTTTGTTTTGTGTGTGTTTTTTTTCTGGTGTGGACTCAGTGAGTGTCCGCCATGTTTTCTATTGCGCAGCACTGTTGACTAAGGGGAGGGGTGGCGGGGAGAGGTGGGGGTGCTGCTGGCGGCTGGATGCGAATGGAGGGGTGAAGGAGACGAAAGGCTGAGAAAGAGACGACCCCTGGCGATGGAAAGGCAGACGGGAGGCCTGCCGGCGCGGCCATAACCCCAGGGCGCGTCTTTCTACCCCATTTACCGGGGAGATGCGGCACACGCAGATAAAGGGTGGTGCATAAGCACACGAATTCGCGCAGATGAACACAGACATAAAGCCCCTTTTTATTTACCTTTCATACTATGAGGCAGCATTTCCTGGCAGCAACGTCCCTTTTATTAAGGGTTGGGGTCACCCTCAAATGCATGAATAATGAGATTATTACGTGCTTGGGGGACGCGGGTGGCCGAAATATTGTCGGCTTTTCGTGATCGTGGATTTTTTATTTATAGATAAATATATGATCAGTCACAGAAGTCCAGTAGTCATTGTCCAGTATTGAGAGCAGTCTGCTCAGGGTCCTCTTATCTGCAACTGATGTCAGTGACTCCAGCTCCATGCCCACCACAGAGCTAGCTTTCCTAGCTTGTCCAGTCGTCAAGCATCCCTCTTCCAAATTCTTCCACATTGAAGGACCCCAGCCTGCTAAGGAAATAGAGCCTGCTCTGCCCTTTCCTGTAGAGTGCATCAGTATTGGCAGACCAGTCCAGTTTATTGTCAAGGTGTACCCCCAGGTACTTGTATGTACTGACAGTCTCCACATTTACCCCGTTGATGGTGACAGATGGCAATGGAGGGGCAGACCTCATGAAGTCTATTACCATTTTCTTCATTTTGGTGATGTTCAACTGCAGCTGGTTGGTTCTACACCATCCCACGAAGTTGTCCACAAGGCTCCTATATTCAGCCTCCTGCCCATTCTTGATACAGCCCACAACTGCAGTGTCATCAGAGAACTTCTGCATATGGCACGACCCAGAATTGTACTTGAAATCCGTGGCACATATATAAATGGCACATACATGTATTCTTGCCATTTCATTTAATTTTGTGTTTTTCAGAGAAGTAAGAACACCATTATGGCTGGAAATTTGAATTTCAAATTGAATATGACAGTTTTTCTTTTTTGTTTCATAGCATTTAGAAAATAACAACAGTTTAACTGTAAACCTACTTTTCAGCTGTTAAAAGCTGACCTACACAGACACAACAGCTGAGTGAAATTAGAACTGGTGCCTGTTTCTGTGATTTAAGTCATTGTCATTAAATCCTTTTTTTATTTGCTTATTACTTGCACAACATATTGGCTCTAGACATCACCTGAACATTATTGTTTGTTACAGTGATTAAAGATGAAATAGACTTTTATTTTGGTCTTATTTTCGACCACTTTCTCACAGGTGATCCTTATCTGAAGGCTCCTGCCTGCTGACAAAATGCTTTTGTGTAGCAGTTGTTTCCAGCGCTACAGTCATGGATCCCAAAGCTAGCTGCAATTATATCCTAAATGAGTTGTTGACATTATGTCATCTTCAGCATCCTAAACCACTTACTGACAAGTGACAAAAAAGACTACTCACCAGTGAAGACTACAGTAACTATAATATGAATAATTTATTCAGTTAAGCAGGTTTCTGATAGAATTTTAATATCCTAGACTGGGCCAGCCCTGGGTGCTTCTGTCACCCTAGGCATTCTGCTCAGCCCATCCCCCACAGAGCAAAAGAAAACAAATGTTAAATGTTTTCAAATGTATATTAAAACCATTTATGTAGCACAGGATACCTGGCTGCAAACTACCTGGCTCACATCTGTTTAACAAGGAAAGTAGTAAGATATTAATACTTTTGTAAGTAAATGTAATATCATAGAATGCAAGGTATTCTAATTTTTCCACTCAATTAGATGGTGTCTGAGGTGACTGCTGATGCTGCCTATAGGACAGACCAACCCTGTTCCTGAAGTTACATGTTGATAGCACCTGTATTGTACAGTACTTTAGAAATCTGCTCCACTGTTACCACTGCAAAAAGTAACAGGTGATGTAGGGGATAAGGAAATGGATTTGTACTATGGATGCTGCCAGTGTCAGCAGTGACCATGTGTCAGACACTTAACCTGAAAAAGTATTGGGGCGCCTGCCTTTACACACACATGAACTTTAATGACATCCCATTCATAATACATAGGCTTTAATATGGAGTTGGCCCACCCTTTCCAGCTAATAACAGCTGCAACTCTTCTGGGAAAGATTTACACAAGGTTTAGGAGTGTGTTTAGGGGAATTTTTGACCATTCTTCCAGGAGAGCATTTGTGAGGTCAGGCGCTGATGTTGGACGAGAAGGCCTGGGTCGCAGTCTTTGCTCTAATTCATCCCAAATGTGTTATTTTGGTTTGAAGTCAGGACTCTGTGCAGGCCAGTCAAGTTCCTCCACACCAAACTCACCTAACCATGTCTTTATAGACCTCGCTTTGTGCACTGGTGCACAGTCATGTTGGAACAGGAAGGAACTAAGGGGCCAAGCCTAACCCCTGAAAAACAACCCCACACCATAATCCCCCCTCCACCAAACTTTACACATGGCACAATGTAGTCAGGCAAGTACCATTCTCCTGGCAACAGCCAAACCCAGACCCCTCCATCAGATTGCCAGAAAGAGAAGCATGATTTATCACCCCAGAGGACATTTCTCCACTGCTGTTTTACACCACTGCATCTGACACTTTGCATTGCACTTGGTGACGTATGGCTTGGATGCAGCTGCTCGGCCATGGAAACCCATTCCATGGAGCTCTCTACGCACTGTTCTTGAGCTAATCTAAAGGCTACATGAAGTTTGGGGGTCTGTAGGTATCGCTTCTGTAGAAAGTTGGCGACTTCTGCACACTGTGCGCCTCAGCATGCACTGTCCCCGCTCTGTGATTTTACGTGGCTTACCACATCGTGGCTGAGTTGCTGTGGTTCCAAATTGCTTCAACTTTGTTATAATACTGCTAACAGTTGACTGTGGAATATTTAGTAGCAAGGAAATTTCACAAATGGACTTATTGCACAGGTGGCATCCTATCACGGTGCCATGCTTGAATTCACTGAGCTCCTGAGAGTGACCCATTCTTTCACAAATGTTTGTAGAAGCAGTCTGCATCCCTAGGTGCTTCATTTTATATACCTGTGGCCATGGAAGTGATTGGAAAACTAGAATTCAATGATTTGGAGGGGTGTGCCAATACTTTTGGCAATATACTGTAGTGTGTGTATATAAATGTAAAAATTTATATTATATATATATATATATATCCATCCCTTTATATGCCTAGAATACGTTGTATTTATGCATATACGTACATATGCACAAGGTTTTTCTCCAAAATTTTTTTTATCACATCTCTACAAAACATTCGGTGTCAGTCAGTCAGTGACTCACTCACACTTAACACTCCCCCTGGGTGCTGTACCATGATGGGAGAGAAAAACAGCAGGCGTGAGGCCGATCAGACGCTGGGTGTGTGATACTGGATGCCTCAGCAGAGTACAGGTGGGCTGAGGCCAGTCTCAAGGTGGGGCACCAATTGAGGCCCAACACGTCTCTCCGTGTTCCCCATGCTTGGCAGAAAACACCGTCCAGCACTGATATCTGGCCTGCCGTAACCACCCACCCACCCCAGAAACACCCCAACAGGTATCAAATGTCTGTAACTGACTGGCACAAGAAGGAGGTGCTTAAGAAGCCAAGGCTGTCGCCAGAAACATTCAGCAAGACGCCACTGAGAAATGCACAAAAGCCAAATACATATATTTCTTTGCTTACTTGATTCGATACTCCAAAAGATCATACCATTTGTTTGCCCATTTGTATAGATCGGGGGTGGGAAATCTTATCTGCAAAGGGCCGGTGTGTATGCAGGTATTCGCTGTAGATAACTAATTAGAGGACTGATTGGCTGAAGAATTCTCACACCTGGGTTTGACAGCTGACCTTAGGGTTATCCCAAAAACCTGCATACACACCGGCCTTTTGCGGATAAGATTGCCCACCCCTGATATAGGGTGAATTCAGGTAAAGTGGGACACTTTTTGCCATTTTGACTTCTAGTGCCCATTGAACAATTGACCTAATGTAATTACCCCACATATGATACCTTTCTGCAATCCTTAAGGAGTCTCCTTATCACATCAAAAGAAACAAAATAATTTCTTGCTTATAGGAGCCATGACACAGGCCTATACATTCCATGCACCTGTAAGGTAAAGTGGGACGCATTTCTGGTAATGCAGACAGGTAGTTTGGTAATGTGTGACAGGGATTTATTTAATACATCAATACTGAATTATTCTGCAAAGGATTGAACGTAATATACAAAACAACTCAAGGAACAGTTTAATATTAATTATTTATTAATTTTGGGTCATAATCCGTTAGCTTTAATTTCATTTTGGAAAACTTACACTTACTGCTAGAGTAGATTTTATCATAAAGCATCCTATTTCGTTGTCTGTGACACTTAAAAATGTAACAGTAACAAATATTTTGCATGCTTATTCAATAGAATTAAACTAAACTTAGATTTTTTTATTTAAGCATTTTCCTTCTTTTTCTGTGGCTTGCAGATAGCCTAAAAGCAGTCTTTGCATGTGAAGGATTCATCATCATCAGTGATACCATTTTCCACCCTGCAGCTTTGGTGAAAGCATCTATGGCAAACTGCACAGCCAACCACACAGCCAAACCATTCCTCTGTACACTTGGAATTATCTTTGTCTCCTTATACCCCGCTGCACACAGCACGTGGGACATCTGCTATGTATTATGTATACTTATTGACTATATTTAAGAGTTGGGACTCCATCCTGCTAAATATGTACTGTCTCTCTTCTTGAGAGAGCATATAATGTTGTCCCACATTACCTGAAATATACCGTCCCACTTTCCCTAACTAGTTTGGTAAAATGGGACAGATGAAAAATAACTCTGTTTAAAAAATGTCATATATCTTTGTCAATCTAAAGTATTTATTTTACTGCAGTAGTATATCCTAGATAAAATTACATTAAAATTAGGGGCAATTTATTTTTTAACAGATTTATAACCTTAATATCAATACCACCAAAAGCGCGTCATTCTCCTAACCCTGCGATTTCTGAGGGATGTTCCCCTAAAATGCTTGCCACACCCCCAACTGTGACCACAGATTAAATAATGTTTTTTGATCATGTGCTTTCTATACCAACTCTCAGTAATGACTATTCTAATTGGATCTACTTTAGCCAGGAAGTAAACCTGTCAAAGCTAAACCGTCCCACATTACCAGAATTCACCCTAGACAAATGTTTTACGTGATGAAATATTATAGTACAACTCCACCCATGGACACTTAAGTTTACTAGGTCACATACTGTGCTTTAGGCGTCATAATTAATTTAGATTTTTTGGAAGAACATAAAGGCCTAAGAAATTGTCCTAATAGGACATTCCTGTTAGAGAAAGCAGCCTGTAGTGCTAAAGTATTTATGTAGCTTGTTTTGGCTATGTGAAATTTATGGCTTTGTTTCATATGACTATGTATTTTTAAACTTTATATGATCAAAACTAAAGTTATTTTAATGCAATTCTATAATAAAGACAAACCATTCTGTTTTTTTCTATTAAAAAATACCCTCTGCCTTTTGGAGTACACCTTTTAGAGTCAGTACTCCACACACATTTTTAATGTGATCCTGAGCCTTTAATTATATAATCAGGCTGATGAAGTCTGATAATCCCTGAGGAGTCTGAGGAATTTGGCCAGTGTAATCATCAACTATCCTAAAGCCAAGAACTAGTGGGTACGAGAGGAGAATCTTAAATTAATTTTCCTCACTCAGAGTGTCCTAGCAGTGTGTCAAATCCAGAATTTGAACCTGTTACTAATCTGAGTCTTGCAGTAGACCCTCTAAATGAGGCCCAGTGGGATTATTCATACATATACTTACAGCAACGTGTCGAGTCAATAGATGACCTATTTAAGATGTTATAAGATTAGGCTTCCACAAATAAATCCTTTGGCATTTTTTTGCTGTCTGTATAGTTCATAATTCTTCGTGCCATAGACTGACACGATAGAAGAAACGCCATGCAATTGTTTGACATCTCCTGAAATCTTCCACCAGCCAGTCGGTTTTAAATGCTCACCGAAATCTACAGCTGGTAATTTTTTTCCACGAGCTCGCCTCGCGCACCGCACTCAATTATGTTTCAATTCGCACTGTGAAAGGGGTTAATTGCTGCATCCCACTCGCCGATTTCCACCGCTTCACGGCTGTCGCGCCTCATTGCATCAAAAAAAGGCTCTCCATAACCGCTCGGTGTCATTAACTTCGCGGATCGGCGGGCGGAGTCATAATAAAGGCCGTGTAAGGACGAAAAACAGCCTGTCGCCACGTACGTTCTGGCGCGGCGCGAACCCGTTTCTCTGCGCTCCAAATACTGCGGCGGAAACGCAACCTGCCAAGATGTGTCCAATGCTAGCGATGTAACTCTTACTGTAGCGTTGCGCCGTGAATGTAAAATACATAGACAAAGAAAAGAGGGAGTGGATGAACCATATTTCTACCGTTTCCTGACGAAATACTCAGACAATAAATTTTGGACGTTCCCCTGTCTTACACTAGAGGTCAGTGTTGCTCCGCTTAGAGGACCACCGAGTGCTCTTCGCTTAGCGGAGCACAAGCAGGGGGTTTTAATCAGAGGTCACCGCACTTCAGCCAAGCGTGTGACTCCGTATTACAGTGATAACTCTGCCTGTCTGTCGAGCTAACGGCTCAAATTTAACAACAGGACGGCGCATCCTACCTTGCTAACCCCGGAGAAGTGGTTGATTTATGGAGAATATCTGTTAATATATCTGCTTTCTTTCAGAGAGAGGGCTGTTCTAATTTGCTAAACCAAGGCTCAGGCATGCTCGAAAATATAACAAAAAAATCGGTAACAATATCCGTATAAAACTCTTGAAAAAATGAACTAGTATTTAATAACTAATATATAAATCTAACCTATTAGATGGGCCGACAATCGTTCCCATTCGCGAATAAACAGGTTACTTTACTAAAATTGCTCTGTCTCTGTAGACCGGCTAGGTAATGTCTCATGGACTCATTTGTAGGGAACGTCTATTGATGATCTATTTATTGACTGCTAAAAGACTCCTTGAGTGAGCTGAGAGCGCTGTCCATCGATCAGTGTCCGTAGCAATTGCTTGCTTTTTGGCAGCAAGCCCATGATTTCAGTAGACGAAGCAGTGATTTCTTATTCGGTTCCGATTCTAATGTGTTTCACCTCCTAGCACTTAACTTTCAGTCGCCAGCGTGCTGTCTAACGGTCACCTGTTTGATCGCAGTATGCACATGTGGTTCTGTTTTTATTGCCAAACAGTAATTCGTGATGCCACGATTCGTTCTCTTTAAAACTGAATTTATCCTGGTGAAGATCGTTAAATCTTTGTGAGCCCAATAAAATACTGCAGTGCAGACAGCGTAATCATATTTATACCCAGTATGCTTTGTATATTGTTTATATTTGATTGCTGGATCGGACCCAGGTCTGACCAAACCTGTAAAACTGACATCATGAAACTGGCACAAGTTGGCCTATACGCAATCTGAACTTCGGGGAATTAGAATGAGTTATAATTGGCGCCCGATTTAAGACCGATTTTCACCTGATTGGGTCAATCGTTATCGAGGTAAAAACTTCAACAGAGTAAATAATATATGATCCTGGGTACAGTACAGAGCGTTTGGCGACCCTTCGGGATTGGGTATCTGCGCTAGACTCTGCCACCTAGAGGCCGAATCGGCTCAAATTTGAATGGCGCTCATCGGGCCTGCTGCGGGCAGCGACATTTCGGTCGTCCGACGTTTTGCCCGTAGGTTATACAGGTCGTAGGTTTGACAGTTAGAGAGTGCAAGACAGTTGCAACAATAACGGGGCATCTGCAAAGCAGATTTGCGCAAAAAGCTACACTGTCTGGCATTATAATTCCTATGCTTCCTTCTTCTGCTACAGTTTTTTGCCTAGGCCCGCGGTACAGAAAGTGACTGTGTGTGTGTTTCGGGTTTGGAGCAGATATGCCTCTGAGGACACAAAAGTTTTTGAACAAACAGGCAAGCTTCTACTGGTGGGTGCTGGAGGGGGGGATCGGGGAGCATATGTTGCATATCTGTGTGTGCATTTGTGTGTGTGTCCTATAAACTATGTAGTGCAGTGTTTCTCAATCTGGTCCCCAGGAACCCATAGACAGTCCATGGTTTTGCTCCCTCCC
>JAODKL010000135.1:25309498-25337780 GCA_026780765.1 Petrocephalus schoutedeni
GGGGGGGGGGGGTGGGGGGGGGTCTCTTACAAGCAGCAATGCCACAGCACAGAAAGAGGCATTTTCAACCAATTTATTAATCCTTTTAGGCAATGTTCCCTATTCAGAAATGCAAATTGAATCAATCTGAGGCTGACTTTTAAGACTTTTCAAGTGGGATTTAATTAGAAGACGAGGCCCGCAGTTTTAATGAGAGAGGGGGTGGAGAGAGGGGGGTGGGGGGTGGTTGGTGAGGAGAGGGAGATGCGGTTTTGATGTAGAGTTCTGTCGGAAAGTGGAGAAGGGGGAAGGCATGCGGACCCGGCCATGTGGGATAGGGGTCAGGCACGCAGAGCGCCCCCTGGTGGCAGCCGCCTCTCCCACGCCTTGTCCTAGACAGCACTCAGTCGAACATACCCCCACCCACAATCCCCAAAATCAACAGACACAAGGTCCTGGTGTCTGCAGGCACACAGTAAGCCACTCTGCCTCATCCTCCCCAGTCATTAGCACAGTTTAAACGGACCTGGGATTACTGGGGCTCAGATAGATATCTTTGGATCCAGACTCTCCATCCAAACCGTCCTTCTAATTTTCTCATGTTGCTAAATGTCAGCAGTGTAGCTGAAAACACTTTTAGAAATACTAAAAGCAGGTGGGCGCAGTGAAGACTGAGGGTTCAGCTTCACTGGCTAAGTGGACATCTCCTATTACCTTGCCCAGAATGTGCCGAAGTCGCCCCAGCGTGCTGCTGGGAGAAGTAGGTGGATGTGTGACATGGTGGCCTGCAGCGTGCGCATGGCTCAGCCTGCTGGCACTAACGGTGACCCAGGCAGGCTCGGCGGGGCGGCAGAGCTCTGCTCCCACCAAATAAGCACACCCGGACGGGCCTGGGTTCTGGAAAATTCCAGAGGAGGGGCTTATCCCTTGTCACTCAGCTTCTCTCTTCACCCCCCCAGGTTACAAAGTCTGTTTAAAAATAAAAAGGTTGTGTGTATGTGTCTGCGTCTGTGTGTGAAGGGGGGGGGGGGGCTGGCTGTGCCGGGTGGCGGCGGGGGCCGCTGACGCAGACACTCACAATAGCGGCCGCCTCTGCCACCAGCGTGGGGGCCGTGGCTGAGGGCACTCCCTCACTGCAAGTGCCTCCATCTTCTGTTCTTGTTGTTTACAATGCGGCCACACCCTGCCCCCCCCCTCCCCACATACGAGTAAAGGGAGGGGGGAAAAAGACACTCACACGCTTATTGTCAAAGCTGACTTTACTGTGTGTCTTTGGAAAAAGTGGACAGGCTGATGTCTGTGCTCTTCAGTGTGTGCGCACTGTCTGCATTTGCTTATTTGTGTGTGTGTGTGTGTGCGCACTCCCACAGAATCAAGCTAAAGATGGCGAATGTGGTTTTTGAACCTAAATCCCATGGCACTAAATGAGGTACCCAGGTCACCCTGACACATTGGCGGTCCTGTGTGTAATGTTTCCCGGATAACCAGTCCCTGCAGGTTAAGCCCAGGCTCACATACAAGTTACAAGACTGACTCCGGACTCAGTAGGCCTGGGAAGCAGGCAGACAGGTCAATACGGCCAGTCCAGGCAGAGACACACCTGCCCTCAGATCAGTGTCCCTGCACTGCATCTCTGCTGCCGGATGGCTGCTTTGAACCCATCCTTCATTGTTAATCTTCTTATTAACAGACAGGAATTGTGCGTGGTGTGTGTGTGTGTGTGTGTCTGCGTGGGGGGGGCAGGCTGTGCTGAATAAGAGAGACGGAGATTCAGAGAACAGAATGGAGGGATAAAAACATCCAGGCTGAAAGAATGCAGGGAAGAGAGAAATCTAAGTGGGGGGGGGGGGGTGCCTTTAATGAATTAATGACTATTCTCACGATGAGAGGCCGCCACTCTCTCTCTGTCTCTCCCTCCCTTTCTCTCTCTCCCTCTCAAATGAACACAGAAAAAAGGCAAGTTATGCAGATGAAATAATAAATAAACACATAAATAAGTAAATAAATAAATGAATATATGAGACACTGGTGCAGAAGGGAGGTTTGTGAGCAGGGTTTTGGGGCGGGGGGGTTGTCTCTGGTGAGCCTCCTTAACATCAAACAGCTGGAAGTAATAAAATATTTAGGATGCGCTGGGAGTATGTGAATATTAATATCCCTTTTTCTCCTCTCCGTCTCCCCTATGCTCTATCTCACTGTCTCCCTCCATCTCTCCATTTCTATCCTCTATGTCTGTCTGTCTCTCTCCTCCTTTATTGTCTCTTTCATTCCTCTGTCTCCCCTCTGCTCTCTGCATGTCTGTCTCTCCCCCCCCCCCCACTTGCTGTCTCCCTTTTCTTCTCCGGTGCACTTTCGTGACCTTCAGTCCCTGTTGACCTTGTTTACCGTGCGTCAGCTTGCATGCTAATGAGGGGTCTGGTAGCCCCCCAGCCGTCGTTTGGTGACACGGGCAAGGTCGGGGTTGGTTGGTCGAGGAAAAGGCACCGGGGGGGGGGGGGGGAACAGATCGCAGGGGAGTGGCTGGTTGGAAAATCGTAGCATGTTCATCCAGTGGCATAAGCCTGGCACCCAAACCTATGATGTGTATCAAGCGCTGGAGCAGGAGAACAGATACGGCTGAAAGCCAGGTGGCCGAGGGAGTCCACTTCTGCCAGGGGTCCAACAGCCAACTGCAAATCAGCTCTGCACGCTTTTGTGGTCTGCCGTCCCCGGGAGGGCAGGGTCCGGCAGTGCGTGATTGCACGGTGCTCTGGCTTTCTCGAGGGGGAGTCGGTGGGCGAGTCGTGACGGAGTCGCACAAGCGCTCACACGGAGGGGAGCCGCTGGCCCTCTTTCACACGGACTCTTAACGTTAGCGTCCCCGCAGGTTCGGCGCGAGGCGTGCCACAGCGTGCAGCCAAGTCGTGCACAGCTCGAGAGATAGACACCCCCCCCCACCCAGCGCCGGCACAAGTGACAGCAGCCTTAAGGAGGAAGTGTTTCAAATGATTTATTAACGCGAGGAAGATCCATGAGATATGTAAAAAATTAAATTAAATAAAAAAAAAATACAGCAAACCTCGAAGTGTTTTGGCTCCGTGTCGATTTTAGTGGGAATAAGTTTGTGGGGGGGGGCACATTGTACAGCATAATGAGTTCTAGGGGGACAACCTGTGATCTCGGTCTGGGGAGACTGTAGGGGAAGGAGGCGGGACCCGCAACGCAGGTGCGACGGGAGCAAATGCAAAATGCGAAGCACAGCCGAGTGCAGAGCCCCCAACCATCTAGTTTGTTGGGTTTGAGCGGTGTCGGGTAGAGCCGGAGTCCACACCCCCCTCTGGGCCCTTGGCTGCGAGGCATCCTGGTGGGGGTGGGGGTTGGGCGGCGTTGTGGCTCCGCCTGGCGGCCCGGAGGCGATCGGCGCTGTGCCGCGGCAGGATTTACGAGTGGGGCCGGCGGGTTGCTCAATGGAGTCTCGCTGCGGTCCCTGCCACTATAATCTCAGCTCGCCATCCGGCTCCGACATGTCTGATGAGCCTCGCGACACCACCTCGCCCCCCCCCCCCCCCCCCCCCCAAAGAATCCACTGCCTGAGCAATTACCCCACTCTCATGACATTGTGCAACACACTCTGTGTCCACCCCCCAGCCCGTCTTCCTCTCTTTCTCTCTGAAGTTCAGGTTCAAATTGCTTCACTGGCATGAGCCATTCCAGAGCAGGAGAATGAAAGGGGAGCACAACAATGTGAAGGCAGAACAATGGAAAACAATCACACACTCAAAACACTGAGCTCAAAATAATCATCTCCAGTGGATATAATCAACCAACAGGTACACAGAGGAAGCATAAGGCAAAGCATATATATTTTATTATTTATTAATCAATAGAATGATGGGCTGGTTGATTGGTGTGGGTACAGCCAGAAGCCAAGACTGCATTGCTACCCCCCCCCCCCAACAGGTTTCCCCCTTAATAAGGACCCTATGGGACAAAAAATAATGTGAAGTTTGACCCCCCTTCCACCCACCCACTGCAGGGCTGGTTTGCGCAGACATGGTGCAGAACAGCAAACCCTACAGCATGGTTCCTGTATAGGAATTGATGGTGAACAGCCATCTACATGTCTGCAGAGCACAGGGGGTTCCCCAAGCAGTGGAATTCCCTGGTGCCAGTTAGGATGACCTTTACCAGGCTGGGCGAGCCCCGCCTGCTTTGGACAGGAGGGCAGGTTCCTCCGGAGCTCGTCCAATGAGTACAACCTCCCGTGGCCCTGCCTCACTCACCCCAAGAACACCCACCTATGCAGAAAACTTCAGAAGTTCACCGAGAGGAGAGGATGCTGCTCGGGAACGAGAGACGGGGGGAGTGGGGAGGGCTCCAGCACGTTTCCCGATTCCCACCACGCAGAGACAGCATTCTGAGCAAGTGGGAGGCTGGCTCTCCGCCCAGTCGGCTGGGGGTAAGGGTGTGGGGGTGTGTGATCCTTCTCAAAGAGTTGCAGCACTTCAATGGAGGCCGGGGGAGAGAGGCCGCGGTACCCGGGTGGACGGGGGCCCCTGCGAGGGCTTGATTTTGTCCTCCAAAGCCAGGCCAGGCACAGATCCATCTCCGCTGATACTTTGAGGTTTCGCTCGCAATGCTGAGAATAGTAAATGTTTTAAATGAGGTCTGTCTGTCTCTCTCTCTCCCTCTCTCTATCACTTTCTCCCTTTTGCTCTTTGAGAGAGGAACCCACAGTGTCGTTTTAATGGCTTACACGTGTCCCCATTAAGAATCTGGCACATGCCACGGGTTTATTTTAATTTCTTTGGTGTCGGCTGTTGTTGCACTTTTCTTTTCAAGGGGGATATTTCCCTGCTGTTCTGTTGCCAGGGAGTGACAGAGATGTTACTTTGTGAGTGTGGCAGCCACGCCATACCTGGGGTTCTGCCCCCGTATGCGCGGCAGGCGCCCATGATCGCGCATACATTCTGGGAGGGCGCCATCCGGGCTACGCAGCCTAGCCCAAGCCAGAAATTTCCATTCTGTTTCTGCAGGTATCTCCATGATTTTGGATCAACACTTATGATCAATCCAGCTCATGGATCATGTTGTATACATTTTCAACAACACTTTATAAAGTGACTATAAGAGTGACACGGAATGCTGAGCTCTGGAGGCTTTGCTTGTGACCCTCCAACATTGCACTATGGGCCCTACACTTTCCCACAATGCACCACGGGTTCTCAGGACAGTTATGCGTGCGCAGTCAGACACCGGTGACTCGGTGGCGGGCTCACATGGGGCGAATGCATCACCGGCTGGCGTCTTGGGAAATCTGCAGGCCCCATCGGCTTCCGTCCACTGAGAGCCACCATACGCTGCCGCTCTGCTAAGCTCGGGTGTCACTAATATTTTTTTTTTTTTAAAGCCCTAAAACAACAGTGAAAAAAAAGAACAATAAAAAACCCAAACGACCCTGTGGTTTGATAAAAGCTGAGGCATAAAATGATCCCAGGCCTGTAAAAGTGTGCCCACTGAGCCATGTGCTTGGATAATGAGGGGGGGGGGGGTTTATCAGCCACCCCTCCCCCCTCCTGCCGCCAACCCTACCGGCCGTCTGCCCCAGCCTGGCCGCTGCCCGGCGCCCACCCGGCGCGCGGCAAGGTGGGCACCATGCCCGGGCACACCCATGTTTGCTGGTGCGTCACACGGTGGGTGGGGGATCAGTAAGAATGGCCACTGTATCCCTCTTATCAGAGACAGCGAGCGCCGGTAAATATCACTCTCTCGCCTGTGCTGGGCTCCGCCGGGAGTGACTGCACTCCAACGGCGGGGTTGTTTTGTACGCTATCATGGCAGCCCTCCCCCTCCCCCCACTCACCACCCAAAGCCCAGGGGCCCTCTGCTTGGCAGCGGCTGTGCAGACGGCCCTCGGGGATCCAGCACTGGAGCCCAGCTGTGTGCCAACTGTGCCCCCAGGTCTAGATGTTGGCTGGCAGCCCATCTCCATGAGTGACGGTGAGACGAGCAGAGGATGTATGCATGCATGTACACACACACACACGCCTGCATTCTTATATTTAATACTGCAATTTAAATGCAATTAATGATTCCTAACCCCATTCCCCAAAGCACATGCATACATACTCACATGCATAAAGATATGCACATACACTGGCACAGAATCAGACATACCAACACACACACAGCATCATACAGGCCCGTTGACGCACACACACACACACAACCACGCACAAACCGTCATTCATGTGCATGGCCTCACTCACACATCTCCAGGCTGCACTTCAGATGGGGGGTGGAGTACACCCCCCCCCCACCCTCAACTCTGCATGTCGGCTTGGTGCCTCGCCGCAACGGGCAGCGCGCTGTGCGCGGCGACGCCCGGCCCTCGCGGCTCCCCCGCGGCGCCCCGCTAGACCCGCCATCTGGCAGATCCCCCCGCTGGGCGCGGTCCCCGGCAGCCTGCCCCCCTCCCTCAAACTCAGGCCCTCCAGGGCATCAGGTCCGTTTACTGCAAAGGGCCAGTCCTCTGGGAAATACGATGTCCCAGAATTCCCGCTTGGGAAACGGTTAGCGTGTGAAAGCCTGTGCATATGGGGTTTTGTGTGCCGTTACGGTGCCCTGCCTATAACTCTGGGGGCTGGACAGGGCAGAAACAAAATGCAACAAAGCAGGAGACGCCTTCGATTTCCAGCCCCCCTTGAGCTGGCGCCGATTAAGGAAACTGGATCGTTCTCATACTGTGGCAGTTCAGAGGGGACCCACATCACTGGTAGCAGGGTGGGCCCACAGGTTGGCCACCTTGGGCTGAGCTGAGGGACCCTCCGATAATCAGCACCCGCATTGGCCATGCCCACAAGTTTCCTGGCGACTACTGCTACTGGTGGGGCAGAGATGACACTGAGGGCTGTCTGCCCAGAGGTTAGGGGCCTGCCACAGCCCAGCGAGAGGAGCGCCTGCATTCACAGAACACTCAGGGAGTCCCTAAGGCAGAATTCCAAACGAAGTCTCCTTCAGATCGCAGGAACTGATATGGATACATGCAGAAAAGAGCACTGAGGGCAGGGGCTGTGGCGTTTTCAACTTCTAAATTTCAAATCAACAAAACTTGGAAAAAGATCAATACTTCAGAAAGATTTAAAATAACACATTCCAAAAAATATGTAAAGACACCAGACTGAAGACAAGCTATCTTAAGTGAAATAAGTCATCTGAAATCTGAAAATGAAATTCTGGAATAAATCCTTTTTTTTAAATGAAGCCACTTCAAACGAACCATTTAGAAGAGCATGCAGAGAATTGTTGTTTTTTTTTGCAAATTCTTAAATAAAAGGCTTTGAAGAAAGTCAGGGGACGTTCCCCATCTACAATATGGTGTCTTGATATGTGTGTCCCGGTCGCGTCTCAGTTTCAGTTCCAGGCCCTGATCCCTCATCATGGTGGGAATTACGTCCAGATGTAAAAACAACAATTGCTGTGAAATAGAAGAGCTGTTGGTCTGCTTACAGAGCCATGATTCTGAACTAAAGGGTATGTAGAGTGAGGTGTCTGTGAGTGGCAGGTGCATGATGGTAATGGCAGCCTCATTTCCGGTCTACCCACCTGTGAGTGTGCGAGGCCCATCTGCTCACCTCTACACTCGGATATGCTCTTGAGCACCTGTGAGGAGCTGGTCCGCTCCAGCATCCTGGTGGCTCTCTCTCAGGAAAGGGGACAGTGACCTATGCAGACCAACCAGAAGGAGCGCGGCACCGTGTCTTTAACCGTAATGGCACGGTTGTGTAACCCGTGAGCTCTGCCTGCGGATTACTGGGTGGCGTCCTTTCGAGTTGATGAAGCGAGTCGTTAAAACTGCACGCCGCCGTCTGAGCGCCACGCTGTGCCGGCGTGTCCCTCCCTGACCTTGCTCACCACTCCCCCGTCTGTCTCCCACCAGCCTCCCTCCACTCCAAGCACTGTAAGGGCCAGAAACTCACAATCCCACTGGAGACTTAGCCAGCAGAGTTTCCTAGGCGTTTCGGATTTGGCCCCAAAACCTTCCAGCATCCTTTCCTTGTTGGTCTCCTTCTCCTGTTGACGTCCATCCACTTGTGATGCCTCCCTCCCACCACCACCACCACAGTGGCAGCTAGAGTGGCTACTCCTCAGCCCTTGTCAGATATTCAGCACTATGGACTTTACAGATCTGGTCTTCAGAGGAAGTGAGCGTGGACTGCTTTGTAATTACACGTGATGGGGGCCAGTGCTTTTCTGACGGAATGGCACTTTGCACGAGAGGGGGCTGTGCGGCCCGGCCCACAAACCACCTCGCGTGATCGGCCGGGGTCCTCGGGGAAAAGCCTACTTGGCTGCCATATTACCCACACGATACGGTGCCCCCCCCCCTCGCCCCTGTCCCTGCAGCGTCTGCATGCCAGTGTTGCAGCTTGGGGCAGCTGTGTCTTTAAGACTGTGGGAACAAGCGGGCTCAGACAGCGGCTCCGAGACGGCCCCTTCTTCACACATTCCAGGAAGAAAGCGCACCAAGCTGATTAAGAGCGCTAAGCACAATGGCTCTTTGTACAGTTTCCCCGAGTTGGGTACTTGCCAAATTGCCTTGGGTGTCTGTGTTGGGGGGGGGGGGGACTCCGTGTGTGTGAGTTCACATGCTTGCGTGAGGATGTGTGAGAGCGAGGGCATCTACATGAGGTGGTGGCTGTCCATCGGCATGTCTTTGCATGTTGTGTGTGTATGTTAATGTGAAGCAAGGTGCTTGCGTGCCTCAGTTGTACCAAAACAGTGGGGATAGGTGGATCCCCCCCCGATGGCCAGCCTCTGCTCCCTCCTCTCGACAACACCTGGGGGTGTTGCAGCTAGCACCAGTGACAGTCATTTCAAGAGTGCGAGAGCTTAGCGACAGCAGGCTAGTCAAACTGCAGATTGCGCTTCATTACGTGTTTAAGGGGTGCTGGCCTGTCCTCCTACCCAGAAAGCTTGGGCAACATTAAAGCGATGCGGCAATGGAACCACTACATTTTACAACTGGAATTTTGTACAAGGTGGTTGAGGAAAGAAACAGGCCGTACCCTGGGCCGTCACCGTCCACACCACTCGCGGCTGGATCCCCCCCCCCCCCCCCCGCCGCATGTCTCGTTAACAGCTTGTTTCCCTTCACTGGGGGAAGAGGTTACAAAGGGATACCTTTCATCTTTAGAGCATCATCAATCGCTCTGCATAATTCATGGGCTTGTTACTGTAATCAAAAATTCCTATTTATTTGGGGAGGCGAGACAGAAAACTCTCTCGCTCTCTCCAGATAAACAGGCTTGCAGTGTGTCTGCCTTTCTTCATGTGGGATGAGGCACCCTCCGATTGGGCCGCCGCTGCATGTGAGAGCAGGTGCACATGCTGCCCACTCCCCCCCCACCTCGCTGAGAGCTGCAGCTCCTCTGTGCCTATTCTCTGGGCAGCCCTCTCAGTGACTCCCAGGTGAGTTATTGGCCCACGTGACTTGAACTCATACCTCCACAGGTAGTCATTTGTGCTGGGAACATGGAGATGAATGTGTGTGCGCTGGAGATTCTGCACTACATATGTGAGTGAGTGTGTGAGAGTACGCCTGTGTTTGTGTGAATGGAAGTGGCTATGTGTCAGCGTGACCGTGTGCGAGTCTGAGAAAGACAGGCAGGCCTGTGATGGTCACCAGCCCTGCGGTCTGGCCTGCGGCGGGCGTCTCACGGCACAAGGACAGCACAAGGGGGGCAGGGGTTCCCTGAGCGCTGGCGTCTTCTCAGCCGTACTCCAGTTCCCGCGGGAGCCACACCGTGCCCCTCCTTCTGCATTTCCACTAGAATCTCTGCGATGCGCCCTTGTCATTATTCGCCGAGTGGCTCAGGATGGTTTGGGTTTCTGTAGCCCCATCTGGGGACGGCCCTCAGCATGGCTGCTGCTGCTGCAGAGTGAAGCTGAGGACTCGGGTGAGTTTGACTCGGTCGAGTCAGACTCAGACCAAGACGAGCCTTTCTGCAACAAGACATCAAGCCCCTCTCCCCACCGTCACCGACCAGCCATCTCCTTAAAAGACGCGATCTGCCGCGCGCATGCTGAATCTCTACTACCCTCTCTCATCTTTGCAGACGCCGCTGTTTGCATGCAAATCGGCCATTAAAGAGTGGAGGGGGAGATGCAACAGCATGGTGTAATCAAGGAAAAAAATAAGGGAACAGCAGAGAGAGAGAGAGAGAGAGAAAGAGAGAGAGAGAGGCTAGGGATAGATAAATTATAGGTAAAGAAGGCAGATACAAGAGGACAAGGATGAAGGAAAATGCGAAGAGAGGAGGAGGAACAAAGTACATGAGGTCAGGTCCCACTAGGCGAGAATCATTTCAGTTTTTCAAATTAGCCACATAATCCACAAGCAAGGTCTGTTAAACGGCCCAGCCGCAACTACCCAAGGACGCCAGTCTCTCTCCTCAGGCTGTGCCAGGAAGGCCACATGGGCAGCCCAGCGGTCTGCAGGGGCGCCGGGTGCAGAGCTGGGGAGCCTGCGAGGTGTTTATTGCGTCTATCTGTCCTGCAGCCTGTCGTCATGGAGTCACTGTGCGTGATTAGCGTACGCCAGGAAAAGAGTGGCTAATGGAGGGCCTCACGCCCATTGTCCTGAGGAGCCTCTCGTGCCCTACAGTCCTACGTGACGGCAACTCAGAGACACCTCAGCACGCATCCTCCGGCCCACCTCGCTGCCGGAGAACTTCCACTTTTGAAACTGTGGCTCATTTCATCTAGCACCCTTCCAGCCCCCCCTCTATCCATGTGGGCCTTTTGAAGATGTCAAGCAGTCTAAGAGAGTCTCTTCCACTCAGTCGATATTTAGAGAGTTTTAGACTGGGGTTGGGGGGGGGGGGGGATTCCGGCGCCGTGGTACGGATTTGATTGCGTGCCGTTTGAAGTCCTAAACGTGCCTCTCTGCGATTCGGTCTCGGAGCTAAGACTGCATGCGTTTGAAGCCACAGACGAGGCAACACAGGTTTCTGTATACATTACGCTTCTTAAAAATGGCCAATTATCTCCTCCCGCTTCTTTCATGCATCCGTTTGGCGGTGCGGCTCATCGCTCAGAATGATGACATCTTTACTCCGCCGCTACCAACGCTGACTTAATTACGCTCCATTTGGGGGTCTCGGGAACCTGGGGGAAAAGAACAGAACCTTACCAACTCACAGGTGTAGCACAAAGCGGCACAGTTTACGCTAACCATTGCATTCCCCCTGCGCTTTCATTTGGTATTTCTGCTCCCCCTCGAAAAAAACATTGACGTGGTTCATCCCAGAGCACGACAGGCCCCAGGCTCCAGGACAGAGGAAATGGGCCAAGCCACGCAGATACGGCAATGGGCGACAGCTGTGGTTTCGGGACTTGCTGAAAGGGACCCGCCCCGCGCCTGGCTCCCCACGGGGATATGGAATGGGGGAAATGGAGGGAAGGGGGGAGGCGTGTGGGACGTTGCGTCAGTGCAGACAGTACTGTGTGTACTTTAATGGGTTGGGGCTTTTCTCTGTCCCATCCCAGAAAGAGGTTCACAAAGAAACATGCAGACAGGAGACTCGCCCTCATACACACAGCGATGCTCACATTTCTGTCTCTGCTGTAACTCATTCTTATGAAATGAGTGACTCCTAAACTCATTCCAGGGAAATAAAATTAATAAACAAGAAGCTTTATTATAAATAATGGGACATCTGCTTCTTAGCTATGAGGGCATTTTCTCACATTTGAGAAGAAAGGAAAACCTGCACACACGTGTATTACACAGAACCAAGACTCAGCCACCAATGCACATACTATTATACATAACATTTCCTTTTGAAATAAAAGGCAAATCATTTGAGAAAGAAAGGCAGATTAAAACGAAAAAGGCTACTGTTTCATGGGGATGCCCTTGCACAGATCATTGTGGGGGTATTTCACTTAGAATTTCTCCCCAACTCCCTGATCCAAAAATTACACGCGCACAACGAGAAGTAGCTGTACTGCCTTTTCTGTTGCCAATAGCTCACCAAGTGATCCCGTTACCCGCCTGAACAACAGTGTTACCTTGAATCCTTACAGTACAACATCCAGATGTATAAACAGGTAAAATCTGTAAACCCTAAGCAGCTCAAAAGAAATGCAGTGCAGCAGCCCTGGCTGAGTGAACAGACTAGATCAATACTTCCATTTGCTGACCCTCCGCTGCAAAGCACCATGGGATGCCACCTGATGCGCCCAAAGGAGTGTGTGGGTACAAGTGTGTGAGAGGATGGCAGCTCAGTGTTCTCCATTGTGAAAAAATCCTCCTCTGCATGTCACTCACACGGCACATAATGGAAATAGGTGTTACCGTTTGTTTTTATCTCCGGTTGCACCCTGTCCCGCCCATTTTCATGTAAATGAACAGGCAGGAGGAATGTGCCATGCAGATTAGCTGTTCAATTGGCTCGGAGTGGAGCAGCCGTCCCCTGATAGACGAACGGGACTCATGTCAAAACAATTCTGTTACAATTAAAAGAACGTTGATGTGGAGTTTATTTCCCCGCATTTTTCCCTTCGCCCGTTTTTGTCAAGCGCAACAATTGTTTTGGGTAAACAAGCATTTCAGAAAATGTGCATTAAACATGAATCTGTGCTGACAAGAGCAGAGCGTGAAAACATTCATCCATATGAGCATTGAGGTACCTTCCTTTTCTCAGAGGGAAACAAACAGTTATTTCACCTCAAAGCATCCCAGGAAATCAACGCAAGAACACGGGTTCACCCCTTGGTTCCTCAAGTCACTGGTAAATGCCAATTCTTAATTACATAATTGGATTTATTGCTCGGCTTAATTGACCAAGTGACTCCACAGTAAGGGTGGTGAGGGGTGTTTTGTGGCTGATTATTCAGAGGAAACGATGGCTCTGGTCCTAGAATGACAAGATCTATGGCCGTTGAAGAGGTCATACAAAACCTATGGGACAGGAACCATAGAGACATTACAACACAACCACAGCCAATGCAGCATTTTTTTCCAACATATCACGTTTTCTCGGCATATTAAAAGGCCGAACTAAACATTTACTGCGCATCAGTATGATTTAGATTAACCCAAAAAACTGAACGAAGCGCTCACATATCAGCATGAAAATAGGCACATATTGCAGGACATAATATCCCATAAAATTCTAACTAAATGATGGCAGCAATATGAATGTGAATGCAAAGTGATAAGGTTCCAGCATTAAAAAAAAAAAAAAAAAAGCAGAATGTGGGAACACCCAGAGGACACGTGTTTTTACAAACCTATATGCAAGGAGCTGGCTGTGCACCACCTTCAGGCTGCGGGCTAGTGTTTACAGTACTGAGTGAGACCGAGTGACCCAACCCGTTCGCCTGCATCTCACACCCAAGTGTTCCAGCCACGTGCGGCACCAAACCACAAGCTGACATATCAGATCATATAGAAAAGGAGTAGGAGAGCAGGGTCCACATCCAGCTTGGAGCTGTGTGGGCCACGCAGTAGGACACACACACACACACATGATGTTTCAGGGGTTTTCTGGCAGTTGGCCTTAGCCCAGTGTTGCACTCTGTTTTTTTACAGCCCAGATTTATGGTTTATTTAAAAAGTAACAGTCCCTTTATAGATCATTAAACATGAAATAAAACCCTCCAGACAGCCCTGCAGTTGATTTGGTGGGGGGCTAGGAGAGGGATTCAGGGAGGAGTGTTGCAGAAGTATGTCGGATGGGGTAGTGTGGCCTGGGGGGGGGCAGGGGCCTGGGGGCTGTGTCCACTGGGGGGCTCCACCTCACTGGGACACAGCTGGAGGGCCATACCAGCAAGCAGAATAAATTCACGCATACGGTGTAATATACAAATACATCGTTACACACACTATAAAACAGGCACACGACACATGCAATGCTCATTGATACATATCCGCACCATAGCATACACCTAACATAACAGACATAAAATAATGTACATACGCACTGACAGATGACAGACAACTTCATCTGCCTTTTTTAAAAATAAAACGTGCCAGAAAAATACCAGGTTATTATTAGTTTTTACTGGTTATGGAATGTTAATTACAGTAAAATGAGTGTCAGTGATACGTCCCTACAAGAACAGCTTCCATTTACCGTGTATGTACATGCATGCCTTCTAAATTTGTGGGGATATTTTTGAGCAATACACACCTTTCGAGGACATCCCAACAAGGTAGAATGCCCGTTGCTTTAAATAAACATCTTTTTTTTGCTATTAGCTTTCAAATGTTTGTGAGTTTTTAATTGGAACGGAATTAGAAGTCATATATGGTATTGTGGGAATCAAGGCAAAGAGCCCACAGTGCCAGGTAAGCAAACTGTATGTGTGCGCATGATAAAGCCATAGCATATGTTTCTGCAGTATTCCTGGTCGCGTCTCCACAGTGGAGATTGTTTGCCTGGTTTATCTGAGTGGGCGGCAGGGGCGGTGACTAACTAACCCCCCCACCCCCCCCCCCCGCACGCACAGCCTGGCAGAGGACGGGGAGCTGGAGCACGACTCCTCGCTATCTTATTAGCGCTAATGAGAGGCTGCGGCTTGGCCAATTTACATCAGTAATCTGATATTAGCTCGCGCCATCAGGACCGAGGAGGAACATCCCCCTGGGCTCAATCACCAAGGCCACGGCGCTGCCTGGTGCCAGAGAGGCCCGGCACCGAGTCCCGAGCCTGGGGAGCGTGGGGGCCTGGAGGGGAGCTTGTCGGCCGCCCCTTGAAAGCACACCCCCCCCACTCCTGCGGGACACCGCCACGTCAGGCCAGAGCTCTGGGCTGTACCGGGGAGCCAGGGGGTCAGTGGGTTATGGTCCGGCGGCTGGCCCTTCATCTCGGTTACGCTGGCACAGAATACAAAACACGGCTCTAGAAGCAGGGAGCAGCCTGCGTGAGACATAACTGCTGTTTCTCACGTCGCGGTGTCTACTAAAGACATAAATAATGTAATACACACAGCAGAGAGGTCGTGAAAAAGGAATCGTTCAGAAAAAGCTTGTAAAACAGTGAAACCCGTATAGTTATGCCTTTAAAGCCTTATTATTCTAGCCCATAAAATATAGAACCTTCATTAATCCCCCCATGTTTTTGATTTTTGCTTGATACATCAGGCTGAACCAAATGCAGATCATGGTAAAATATTTAATGTGATAGCGGCGTCCCCTGATCCCTGATCAGTGAGGATCTAGGGCAAATGCCCCCCAACGACACAGGGGAAGGTATGATAAAGCTAAATAGGTTGGGATTTGAATAATTTAGAAAGTTTGATTTGCAAGCCCTCGAGCTAAAGTAAGTGAAAATACAGCTCTCGGTCGCCGAGGAGAATGCAAGACCATCCGTCTAGCCTGCAGCCCCCACCTACCCCCCCAGCAGATTAGTGAGAGAACGTGGAGGGGGGGGGTGCATTTTTTCTAGAGTCAATCTGGAGAAGCGTGTGAAGAGGAGTGAGGTGGTGGATACAGAGGACATGCGTGCAAGCGCACACACACGCACACACGTCTCGAGGTAGTCTGGGGAAAAAAAAACCCTATAAGCAGGGCCCGACGAAGCGAAAATGAGGCCCTCCATCTAAATGGCAAAGGTGTCGACGAAGAGATTTAAAATCTGTCAACTGTGCGAGCCGGCGCGTGCGTGTGTCTGTGTGTGTGTGAGAGACACCTCACACGCTATCCAACTGGAGAGGTCCACTAGCAGCAGCCCACCAGGCATGACGGGGTGCGTGACGCAGGGTGCCTGCTCCTTCCCGGCACCCTCAACTGCGCAGCTGTGCTCCACAGGTAGGACAGGGCCCCCATGCTTCTGCGGGGCTCACCTCTAGGCTGGGTCTGGGTGGGCTGGCTGGCTGAGGGTGCAGAGAAGCAGGGGTCCAAAGGCAGCGCGTCCCAATAAGCTTACTGCTTAGCTATGAAGCATCCCAACATTTCAAATTCAGCTGGGCTTCTCACTTAAGGAAATAACAAATAAATAAATGTAAATGCAAATGAGCTCACAAATCCTCACTTAAGGGAGCAACAGCTAACGACCACCTGCAAGTTCCGGGCGCGCCAAGAGCCACCATGCTGTATGCAACGGTATAACTGTATAGTAGCTGAAACAGACGCGTTATCCGCCTTACGAAGGCACCGAGAATGCGGTAAAAATCAGCCTGGAAGTCTGTCTGCAGATGTTTGGTTACATTTAGCACAGCTTAGAGGCACTTTCCGGGGGGGTACCTGCGGTGACGGTTCAGCGCGGCAAAGTGGCGTTACCATCTCGGCGACAAATTAGCGCTGCTTCTTGGCGGCAAATTAACGCGACTACTTAGCGGAGAATTAACGCACTTGGCGACCGCGGAGAGTGGGGATGGAGAGGGACACAAAGACGGCGCCCCCGCAGGAAGGGCGGCTAGCGGCCGAGGCCCCCAGAGAGCGGCGCGCGACCGCCAAGGACCCCCCAGCATCCGGAAATGACGAGGGCGCCTGCAATAACGGAAACCGTGACATGCATAAGTAAAACGGTCTTCATTTCGATCTATTTATGCATCTTCTGTATTTATTTGTTTGCTTTGCTTCTCTGATTTTTAAACACGCAACATATTAAATTATGTAATCCCAACATAAATTTATACGTGAGAGATTAAAATGTTTGTCAGTATTATTTAAAAAGATTCATTATATTCCTTCTCCCCATAAATGAAGGATTCTAATTCATAAATGCAAAAAAAGTTAGTGGTTTTGAATGATATATTTATGAAATTGAAAACAAACTTTGAGGTCTTTTTTTTAACTCAAAGATTTTTTTTTTTGAACAGCATGCCAGACAATGACGTTTTAGCAGTAGTAAAAAAAATAACCTAGCCACAGTTGGCTACATTCAATAGGATTAAGTAATAGCAAATTCCCTTGGGAAATATTACTCACACCAGCCTGTCTTTTTATCCAGACGGTCAGACATCTTGTGCAGATATCCACCCAGGATTTAATTCTGCTCAATCCAATACCAAAAAATCAGCTAATAATACTACTACTAATAATAATACATTATCTAACTGCTTATCCTAGTCAGCTTCATGCGGGCTTGGAGGTGCCTTGTGGGGGGGTTTAGAATGATTCTGAAGGCCCCTGAGTGGGGTCTCTTTTTGAGGCCCTAAAAATTGTTTTGGTCTGGGTCGGGGGCCAAATATGATGTGCTTTCATGGGGCCCAAAATCTTAACCTGTGCCCCTGACCACAGGACAGAAGGCAGGGGACACCCAGAATGGGAGGCAAGGCCCAATAATAATAACAACACCATTGCAGGTGGCAACAGGGTCACCCTGTCACACTTGGCATTGCAAATGATATATCTGTAAATTACCCCTCCTCCCCTCTGGCTATTCTGAGGTCCCCCAGAAAAATTACTGTATGTTTGTTACCATGGTTATTGCAGAACAAATTAGATGTTTACCATCATTGTCCTCCAATGAGGGAGCAACCTATCTCTCTGTATTTCAGCCCCACTGGGAGTGATATGCACCAACCTGCCAGAGGGGGAGCGATGTGATGTATCCCACAGTGCTGTGAATCTGGTATGAAGACACCTATAAGTGCAAAACTTTCCATACCCATAATCCCCCTGGGCTGTCACTTCAGGAATGAATTCATAGGCCACAAATATGTACTCCCGCTTTGATCAGCATGTAAATGCACTTCATGTTTACATTCTTGGGCACATTGTTTTACTGTAATTTAAAGCAGTTACTGACCCTCCCAAAACAGAGCTCAAAGCTCCCGCACTCTTTCCACTACAATTCAGAAAATTTATCTCCAGAACAATTAAGAGGTAAATTTCTCACTGGCGTTTTTTTTCCATCAGGCAAAAATCAACATGGCCAAAAGAGAATATGCCACATACAATTCTGTTCCCTTCGTCGCCCCTGCAAGTTTATTAATTGGTGCCCATGTCCATTTTGTCCACGTGGAGTGTTACTTTGTTTCTGCCTGGTGACGTCTCCTCCCCCCCCCCGGCGGTGGTGGCGGCGGCGGCGTTTCTCTCCAGGTCGATGTGCTTCCTAATTAAAACTCTGGAGGACGGCTAATTGCAGCTGCGTGCTTCACTGGCAGATCGAAGGAGCCTCCTCCTACCCCGAGCCAGGGCTCCCACTCCGGGAATTAAGGGCTTACGTAAGCCCCGCGGTGGAACCGCGTATCTGCCGTCAGCTTCCATATGGGGGAGGTGGCCACTTCATCGAACGCACCTCATTAAAAACACTTTTTAAAGCTTTTAACTCTCAGGATCTTTTCTGTTTTTTTTTATTTTTTTGCCTAGCAAACTAGTGTCCAGCCAGGATTTATGTGCTTTGAGATGTCTGTGCTGTTTTGTGATCTGTCAGCAACGTCATACTTTAAGCACACAGTTATAGGCACGTTTGCAACTCTTTGTCTTTGTGGGGACTTAGCTCTGAAAATCACTTTCAAATGCATCTAAGGGCTCCTAACACCAAATAAAAATCAAAAGCTTATATAACTTTAGAGCCAACCAAAGTTTTTGCTGCATTTATTTTATTTTAAATTACCTGTACGCACACACACTCAAACTACGTGAACTACATGTATGGCCTGAGTTTTATGCTCGCATCTACACCGCAGTTTGTACCTCCTTTTCCTGAAGGCACGTGATTTGTATGAGGGCACTGCTGAATTGACAGAGACGCCATGATGTCCTGAGAAACGCTTCCTTAAGGCGATGAAGGAACAGACACGCTTGCTTATGACAAGGTCACAGCTTCCACCCTTTTAATGAGCTCGATGGCTAAATGACACTTGTGTTGCCACTAAACCACAGATTCTGAGACTCCAACTGCAACTCAACGCATCCCAGGAGCCCTCGGAAAATCCCACCACTTCAGTCTTCATGTCACATTATGTTTTTTGACATAAAGATAAATTATGCATTTAATGGATTTCTATACACATATATTCCTTATGCTTGTTGTTGATATGTGTGAAATTCTAATTCGGGCCGGCCATAAGCCCTCCCTGGGGGTGAACCACGGTATATATAACTCATTTCTAACACATTTTTCAGAAGGATTGTCACTCAAAAAGCTGATGCAATGTACTTGGTTCCCGAGAACACACGCATCTCAGAATTGCAGCAGACGACGGAAGGTTGCGACCTGAACTGGATTCCTCCTGCACTGCAGCGCAGTGTGGATCACATTCAGGCACCGGGGTCACCTTGGCTTCACAGCGGCTTCCAGTTCCAGCCCTCTTCTCCGGGCTCCAGGGCTTCCCCAACATGGCCACCCCTGATGTGCACTGGGATGGAAAGTAAAACTATTGCCAGCTTAGTAAACCTCAGGTCTGGTGTTTTTTGACAGCCATTGGATCTATGGAAATCACTGCTTTGTGGAAAGGATGGAACCTCAGGCTAAGCGCCACCCTCAGGCGGGAGGTGGTAATGCTCCGAAAAACACCTGGGGCGACCGTACACTTGCTGCCTGAGCCCCCTCATCCTTTCTCTCTGTCAATCTGCCTCCTTGTATGTGTCTCCATCTCATCAACTCGCACTATTTCACACCTTTTGCCTTCTCCTCTTCCTTTCCCCTCCCTCAGAATTTCATGCATAACAAATGGACTCCTTCATGAATATGATAATCTGACAATATGCATAGGAAGGTGAGAGGACTTTTCCCATTCTATTCTAGTATCTGTATGATGTGGGAGAGAGACAGGCAGAGAGAGTGAAGAGGGGTAGGAAGAAAAGGTAGAGAAAGGGTAGACAGATGTGATGGGGAGCTTAGAAAGGGTGCAGACAGGGGATTGACAGAGGGAGGCTCTGGGGAGAATGAGTGTGTGGGAGATGGTGGAGAAAGAGGGCCCTGGTGTTTTTTGTGTTGCAATGGAGACGAAATAAAACCCCACTGTGCTCGCTGTGGAAAACCACAGTCTGTGACATAAGAGCCCTTGGTTGGATATGAGCACATAAGTGGAGAGACGGACGGAGAGGGAGGCGGGTGAGCGAGAGAGACGGGGGGGGGGGGGGGGGGGGGGGGTGGGGGGGGGGGGGGGGGGGGGGGGGGCAGTGGGGAAAGGCACGCAGCCCATAGCTGTGCCAGACCCCAGAGTTGACATAAAAACCTGCAAAAAAAACAATTAAGACAACAGCAGAGGGAAGGATCATTACTGCAGTGGGCGATCTGGCTGCCATGCCCTTGAAACATCCGCTAACTTCAAACACGACACCCGCGATTCTGCAGAAAACATGGAGGGAAATCGAAAGGAACGAGGTGGGGGGGGCAGGGAATTAATCTAACTCATGCTAACTAAAGAACTTCAAACACTCCGTCTTCAAAGTTGCATAACATTAAAAAAAAGAGGGAAGCAAAAACAGAAAGCTGTGATTCCACGCCTCCTTCGGGGCTCCAGACTGCGTACGGGTGGCGCTAAGGTCGCGATCTGCCTCTGCTATGCAGCCCCCCCTGAGACAGGCATCTCCCCTGCTCCACCCATCCCACGCCCAGGTGTGCCCCTCCCCACCTTGGACATATGTGGGAGGGGACCTGCCTCTTAGTCCATGTCATGCTGGGTAGGGAGACTGTTTCGGGGGGAGGGGGAAGTTGATTCAGCATCTGTTTCCTTGGTTACATAATGGCCAAGCAGCAGGCGAGGGTCTCAAGAGGTACACACTGACCAGGGAGGGGCAGCACTCCAGACCGACACCCCCCCAACACTGACCACCACATCTGTGGGGTCGCCCTTTGCCAGGAAGGTAGCTAAAGGGGCAGCTGGTAATCCTGCACAGACAGCTTAACAGATATATACCTATATATACCATATGTATACCTCTATATACCATATGTATACCTATATATACACCATATATATACCTATATATCCATCCATCCATCCATTTTCCAACCCGCTTATCCTGTTCAGGGTCGCGGGGGGTCCGGAGCCTATCCCGGAAGCATACCTATATATATACCATATATATACCGATATATACCATTTATATACCTATATATACCATATGTATACCTATATATACCATATATACCATATGTATAACTATATATACCATATATATACCGATATATACCATATATACCTATATATACCATTTATATACCTATATATACCATATGTGTACCTATATATACCATATGTATACTTATATATACCATATGTGTACCTATATATACCTATATATACCTGCTCACGTACACAAACAAACAACTGAAGGTGGTCGCAGTAGGGGCTCCAGGGATCTTACCCCTGGGGTTGTGACACAAAAATCGCAGGGGTCTGCCTGACTCACGATGAGTTGAGGAGGGTTGCCCTCCTGTGACATCACTTCCTGTCCTTTCGGCTCTGCTCTTGGTTTAGGCAGAGAAGGGAGAGTGGAACGGTGGGGGCACGAGACAGAGGCAGGAGAAAAACACTGTCACTCTCCGATGGTTCCTGAGCTAAGTGGGATTTGCATACATTTTTAATCAAAGCAAATTAGATTATAAGCAAATTAAATCGCACTTCCTGTCCCCCCGTTCCACTGCGCCTGCACAGCCCTGACTATTAAAGAAAAGACATAAATAGGCAGATGAATAAATAAATGGCAAAGTAAATATAGATGAAAGGGGAGCGGGCTGCGCGGACAAGCCCAATCGATGCAATCAGCTGAAAGGTTTTTATTATTATGTCGCCAGAAATGGCGCCGATGCCCTCTTCCATGTGGCCTAGGGAGACGGGGGGGGGGGGGGGGTACTGTGAGGTCACTAGGTGACAGTCAGCCAGCCGGCAGCCACGAGTGAAACTGGCCCCACACGACCTCTGCTTCCTTTGGAGAGGGCAGCGGTATTATGGGATGGCTGCACTGACTCCGGAAGACGTCACCCTGCCCACATAATAATAGACACACTTTGCCCGTGCACACCCCCTCCACATTACAGTTACTTATCCTAACGGCTAAATGCTAATGCACCACACAGGCAGCCAATCACTCAGCAGCACATTACCGTCTCTCAGCTCTGTGTGTGTGTTTCCCTCACTCTCTCTCACACACGCACACACACACACACCCTGTCATTGTGGGGGCTCCCCATTAATTCCTATGGGCATAACCCTAATCCCAACCATGACGCCCATAACCCCAATCCAGCCCTAACCTTAACCATAGGTAACATACATACAAGACACCTGGCATTTTTAGCTTTTTGATTGTAGTCACAGATTTTGACAAAATGGAAGTTGATATTGTGGGGACCAGAAAAATGTTCCCACAAGCTAAAAAGTAACAGATTTTACCACACTGGGGGGACTTTTGCCCCGCTCCCCTAAACCTGCACACGCACATGCAGTGACACACATGCTGGAATGGAACGCCTTAAAAGTCACGTTGTGAATAAATCACCGACTGGAACACTCACCTCCGCAACATGACAAAGAGGTAGGAAAGCGGGCGGGGGTGCGACAGAGGCACGGGGAGGGGGGGTGCACTCATGCCTGATTTAACCACAGCACCATCATGCATCATCATCATCTTCATCAGGGCCCAATTACCAGGTTTGTTCACCTTCATCGTTTATTATTGAGGAGGATGCAGAGAAGGTCATTATATAATAGCTAATAACAATAATAATAATAGTAGTAGTAGCAGCAATAGTAATTATGTATAATATTACAATATGCACAATAATATACGTAAGTGTTATACCCTGTAGCTGTTTATGTGACAATGTGTCATATTGAACTGCAACGCATTTGGGGGCGATTCATGCTCATTCACACCCCCTGCCCCATATTTTGGATGGAGGCACCTGACTCACCTCCCCCACCCTCACCTGGTACCCCACATCCAGGAGGAGGCCCAACAATCCCGCAACATGACCGCTTCCCCGCCTCCAGGGCAGGCCAAGCTTGTACGCGGGCCATTCCACATTGTGGGGGCGGGGCAGGGGTTGGCGTGGGGGTGTCAGCAGGCGGCCTGGGGCCGGCCAATCCGGCCTCAGGTTAAACCTGCCCATGGAAACAGCTTCAAACTTCCAGATTTGCGTATTAATAATGCAGCCGCGGCACTGCCGTCTCAACGTATCACACCGCCGTGACAGATGACGGGGGGGGGGCGAGATTTGGAGGGGGAAGGGGGGCTGGGGGGGAGGGGCACTCTTAAAATGCAAAGGGTGTAATTACTGTCACTCAGTCATGCACTGGCAGGCTGCAAATGCACCAGGGACTGTCTTGGGCGCGAGCATGTACACATGCATGTGGAAGGATATGCACACGCACATGCGTGCACACCTGTGCGAAACAGGTATTATCTGCACACACAAACGCACACACACACACACTCTCACACTTAACTGACACACACACGGCTGTTCGCACAGGGGGCTAAACACACGCACGCGCCCTTGCATTCACATTCACATGGAGTGCCACGCACACGCACAAACAAATCGTCCAAAAGCCCAAAGCCACCATAACGGAGCTGTCAGGCACAACCGTGACAGCTTCTCCACATACTCCATGTGATTTTATCAAGGAAATCCATTTAGCACAGTCCGTAGCGACCCCGCACATGTGAGTTGACATGTTTCAGTAACGTCGAGCCCACCCACTGCGACTGAGGGTGCCCAGTGGGCGTGTCCAACTCCTGAAGACACTAACTCGGCCCTCGGTAGTGCATATACTGCCCCCCAATCCGGGCATCATGAGTCACAGTTCTGCTTAGAATAAGGAGGCCAGAGAAAGTATCGGATTATAACAGCTATGGACACGGAGAATCTAGTTAACATAAGATTTGGGTTAATCCGGGGAAGCCAGTGGAGGCAATTAGCTGTCTAATGGGTTAACACATCTGTAATCATTTCCACATGATAAAAGCTGAATATTAATGAGCTGTAAATTTCTACCCACCTATGGATGGAAGAAGAATTATCTTTGTCGGATCAGATTAAGCCCGACAATTTACAAATGTTTCCTAGACATACTTCAGGTAGTCAGGTTCTATCAGCTGCATTTTATGGCTTAATGTTGCAATTCCTGCAACCTAAATATCAAAACGGGGCAACAGAAAATGCAGAATGTGCATCCGGATGTGACAAGCCTTACTAGACAACGGACACTGTCATCCTCATTTTATAGCGTTTGCGGAAGGCTTGATAAATGTGACTGGGAACACTCAGTTTTGTGAAATGTAAAAATTATTAAATAAATAATAATACATTTCTGGAATATGCAAACAGAGACATCACCAAGCAATTAGCTGACTTGTGTCCCTGATTCGCCCTGGGATCACCACAACAGGTAGGCCGCCATCTTAATCCCAGATTTTTGTGTGGGGTGGGCAGGGAGGGGGCAGAGGGGAACCCCGAAGGTCACAGGCCTACATGCCCAAATCAGAGGGAGGCCTCTGTGAGGGGCTGAATGTGAGAAACACCCCCAGCCCTGGTAACCGTCAGCCCTGCTGTCTTGCAGGGCCCCCTCCTCCACGGCTTTGGCTGAGAAGGCCAGGGGCCGGGGGCGGGCGGTGTAGCCCAGTGAGTGAGTGTAGCTCTCGCATTGGGCCTCATTTATATTTCATGGCGCTTTCAATTAGCATGCGGGCCACTGAGGAGGCCTGTCTGCCCGGCTGAGGGTGCCCCCCCCAGCATCCCGCATGCCACCCTCCAGGCCAGCAGGGAGAGTCTGATTAATGTCCAGGCTGCCATGGTGCCCAAGCTGTGAGGGTCCACAGTGAGGCACCCACCTCTTCTTCCTCCTCCACCTCACTGAACCAGGGCAGCGTTTTCTCCCGCAGGGGGCATGAGTAAGGGCTGAGCCGTCTGCCTCACGCCTCATGCCCCCCCCCCCACCCCCTGGACCTGTGGGACAGGTTGGCGCTCCACCCATAATGTGGCATTACTTCCAAAATAGCTCTCTGGGCACTTTGGGTCAGCTGGGGAGAAGAATTACTCATAGGCCTGAGCTGGAAGGGAGTGTGGCAGTAGATGGAGTGTGTGTGTGTGCGTGTGTGAGTGTGTGTGCGTGCATGTGTGCGTGTGTGTGTGTGTGCGTGCGTGTGTGTCTGCGCACTCGCGCACGCGTGGGGGCGGGGCCTAAGGCTGTGACACGTGCAGTAATCAGGGCCTGCTTGCATCAAGGATCGGGGTGCAGGTTTGACTCTTTTGTGCTGCTTGTGGGGGGGGGGGGGTTAAGCATCAGTGCCCCTCCCCAAGCATTAAGATGAAACCCGGGATGGATCGCATGGCTGGCATGCGTGCTGGTGGGGATGGGGACGAGGACGGGGGGGACACACACACGCATGGGAGCCACAAGCGCGAAATTAATTAGTGGCTGCGGCCTGCGGGAACCGGAGCACCTTCTTCTGCTGTTAGCGGCGTTGCAACCGCCGTGCTCGCCAGCTCACCGGCGCGAGCTCCCTCTCTCCCTCTCCCTCTCCCCCCTCACTCCCTCTCTCTATTCGGGAGCCTAATGAGACGTCTATCGCCTCCGTTTGGGCTCCAGTGCGGCGGCAGCAGCAGCAATGAGATGCCACAGACACCTGGGATATGCCAGGAAGCCTGGGAAGGCGAGGCAGCCACGCACGAGCGTGCGTGTTCATATGTGTGCGTGCACGTGCCCGTGTGTGCGTGCCTGCGTGCACATGTGCGCGTCCGTGTGCCAGCTGGTACCCGTGTCCATGTGCGCGTATTGCACGCCTGTGTGCATGTGCATGCCTGTGTGTGTGTGCCCGGCTGCGTGTGCTCGTGTGCATGCCCGTGTGTGGGTGCTCATATGCATGTATACATGTCCATGTGCATGTGTGCCCGTGTGGAAATGTGCATGTGAGGCTGCCTGTGAGCTGTGAACTGATCCCATAACCCTTCCAGACTTCAGAGACACACCCCCCCCCCCCCCAAATCCCGAGCCACAACACTGCCCGATCACACACTGCCCAGCCACCCCTGTGGGGACAGAGAGCACATGGCAGTCCCCACCTCCCCACCAGCAATGTCACCAGTTGGACTGTCTCTACCTCCCAGGACTGTCCAGACAACAAGCCCCCAGACTCCCCGTCCAAACTGCCTGGGAGTGGGGGGTGCGGGGAGGGGCCCCGGGGGCCCGCGGGCTCTGCGGTGCGTCTGTGCGCCTGCATTTCACCCTGTTACATCACAATAGATCCCCACTCCTCCTCTGACTCATTCTCATCCCCTGCTCTCAGAGGCACTCCGCAACATGCAGATGCAGGGGAAGGGGCTGCTTCCCGTCAAACAGCCAGCACAGCTCGCCACCATCCATCATGCCCTACGCTTTTACACTCTGCGCGCTTCTTACTGCGTCTCAGCCGCATACGACAATGGGCCATGCGAGCATAACGTACCATAATGTAATATCCCTCTGTTTGCCATACAATTTCTGTGCTGTGGGGTCGCACACACACACATACTCCTTCTAAGGGCAATTTAAATACACCAATTTACTTCAAGCATGTTTTTAGACTGAAACAGGAAAACAGAATGTCCAGGGAAAACCTGCAGTAAACCCAAACAACACACGCACAGCCAAGGCCTGCAGTCAAACCCGCAGCCCTGCAGGTGTGGGGCCACCCTGCTGCCCGGAGCGTAACACATGTAATCAAAACTGAAGTAAATAAGCAATGACCGTGGAATCTCGGGGTTTTATGGTCACGGACTGACTGGGGTGTAACTGCACCTCTCGTCCTGCCGTCCTCAGAGGCCCGCAGCACAGGTGCATCATGGGCCGGCGCTCGGTTAGTGGGGCCGCATCAAACGGGCGGCCTGCAGTCCCCAGAGAAGCGCTACCTGTCCCACATGACAGCCGGCCCAGTTTAGAGGACTGATTGAGGCTGACGGACAGAGCTCACTGATGGGGGGGCGGCAGGCGGGTAGGGGTCCTACCGGGACTCATTTAAGCTAAATCAAAAAAATACCAACAAAAAAAACAGAAGGCTTTGTAATGTATCAGTTCCTTTAAAAATGAATAAAAGCGACATACTGCATGCAGTGAGGCGAGTGAAAATACAGAATACTGGAATTCTGTGCTGGGGACACTGTGCAGGACACGGTCAACCCTCTGTTCTCTGTCTGAGCCAGACATCCCATGGGGGGGGGGGTGATAGGCGAAGATCGCTCCCGGGACAGTGGCGGTGCGCATCGTATCGACCAGGTGCCAGGGCCCTCTGAGCCGGGCCGCCTTCCACTTCCCGCAGACTTTGGGGTAATCAATCAAAAAAGAGGGAGAGAATGAGCAAATGCTGATGGAGAGGGGGGCTGGAAATAATAACAAAAGAACAGAAAATACTGTTTTTTGGGGGTAAAATTAGCAAAATAATCAGCAGGCCACTTTCATTTCTGTTGGATAATTCATAGGTAACAGGACGGATACCTTGGGCACCCAGGAGAGAATAATCATTTGCTATTCATTAGGAATATCCGGCTGGAGTTACTGCAGGTGAGAGGGCAGGTCTTCCTTCAGCCTATCCAGCAGCTGCACTTTACCACACATTCCTCATTTCCTCTTCCTCGGCCCAATCAGCCGTGTTTCTCAGCCGGTCCTCGTGCACCAATCAGGCGGCTCCGTGCACTGCTTCACTCGAGCGATTTAAGTGTTGGGCACCTCTTCTCCTGCTAACAGAAACAGCGCCGTATGTCTTTCCGCAGGTCCCTAGGAAGCCTTCGGCTTCCGGGATGCAGCGGTTGGCTTGTCTGACCCTTGAGTGCTGATTACAAACTTCCCAGTTTCCCAGCCGGCAACCACGGTCTGTGACTCCTGTGATTGGTCCGTCACTGTCACATGACACACCTGCGGCGCATGCAGCCAAGCTCACCACTCAGATACAGCCACAATAGCAACAATGATTATAATAATAGTAATGTCTCATCCAGCCATGTTCTCCTCATTCCTTGACCACTCTGTCACTCCTGACACCCGCATCCTACTGCATGCATCACCACAGCATGTCAAAGTCCACAGACACACAGAGCAGAAACACTTTAATGTGAGCCATGCATTATCTGGCTCACTCTCGCTCTCTCTCTCACCACGCGTCTTCTAGATTGAGACCTCCTCAACTTCACTGGGTCTGTGGACCCCGGGGAATCTCACCCGTACATAGTTATCTGCTGTGATCAACTCTGACACGTTCAAGCTTCCCCCATTAGTCACGCTCGCTAATTACTCTTTAGTATTAAAAGTAATTACGACCACCAATCATGTTTCTGCATTGCTCTCTGTGCCATGGAAAAAAAAATACTTAGTCATTGGTGAGATGAGGGCTTTGGGAGCAGTGCGTATTTTGGCGGGGGGGGGGGGGGGGGGGGGG
>JAODKL010000135.1:25361706-25384964 GCA_026780765.1 Petrocephalus schoutedeni
CCCCCCCCCCCCCCCCCCCGGAGCTCCGACAGAGGATTGACCGTCACCAGTCCGTGTTGGAGGGTAGGGGATTCTGGACAGGTGGTCTACTGGGTTTTTTAGGGGAAAGAGTCTCAACCTCCCCCGAAGTGGAGTTCAGAATGAATGCGTCCTTGACAATGGTAGGGGTGGGGGGTGTTTAGGGCTGTGCAAGCCCGGCCACACCCCCGGGCATATTACAGGGCGGGGGCCACTGCCGCCTCTCTACCTGTTTTAGACCGGTAGCTTAATCACCCTCATTACCTGGGACGGGCCGCGTCTCGCCGGGATCCCAAAATAACCGTGGCCCCGCCGAGTGAGGCCCCCGTGTCAAAGCCTTCATTTAGCCTCGCGTACCGATTGGCTGGGTCGGTGCCCAATGGGGATGCAGCGGCTGGCCACAGCGCTTGCTGGAGCGGGACGGGCTTTGCTGGAACGGCTCGCTTGTTTGCCTGTGTTTAGACGGGGCTTGCAGGTGGAGGGGGGGGGCTCAGCTGATGTGGCGGCCCTTCCTCCCCCCTCCCCCTCCCATCAGCCATGAACCCGGCAACCAGCGGCGCGTCGCACTGCCGCTGTCGCCGCGGAGACGCCAGGGGTTCCGGCAGATGTGGTCGCACTGGAGTGGTGGCGGGAAGCTTTTGATGAGGGGGGGGGTTGAAATTCCAGACTTTGGTCCCAAAGGAACTCCTCTTTAGACCACAACCAAACCTGTGGTTCAGACGGGCCCAGAAATCCACAGCGGCCCAAAAGAATGCGCCTCTTTGTTCGCGGGCTCGGCAGCGTGCGGCTTGATGTGGCCGTAGTACCGGCCCGCCACCCCACGCTGACCTCCTGGGGAGGGCAGCTCGACCAGGCCTGGCTCCCATGACAATCTGTGGGCTGTCCCCCCAGCCGGTCTCCTTCTCGAGACCCGGTCCGCATACACTGGGTCACCCGGAACTCGTGTCGGGGGCTTCCAGCGACTCGGGGGTGGTGGAGGGGGCGATGCCAGCATGTCAACCTGCCGGTAATTGTAGGTCTTCGATAGCAATGACAGCGGATTAGCACGTTTAAGCTTCTTAAAGGTCGGTCACATTGCAGGGGTGACTTCAGCGCTCAGCGGTCGCCTCCCACGCGTCCCGACGCTCTGCAAATACACCCGCCACATACAGCGAAGTGTTACGTCACACGTGTGCTGTAGGGGGCGCTAATCTCTTCTCCACATACATCTCATATGGGGATGTTGTGCATGTGTGTCCGCCTGGGCATGAGCGAACCAGTCTGTGTGGGTGACAGACAAAGCAGGATTTTCCATTGCGCCTATACACACACACACACTCACAGACACACACTCACACCAACACACTCACAGACAGACACACACACACACACTCACAGACACATGCTCACACATAGACACACACTCCCAGCACACACTCACAGACAGACACACACTCACAGACACACACACACACACTCACAGACACACGCTCACACATAGACACACACTCCCAGCACACACTCACAGACAGACACACATTCACAGACACACACACACACACTCACAGACAGACACACACTCACAGACACACGCACACACTCACACGCAGACACACACTCACAGACACACTCACACATCTGTGCTGGCCTCTGCGTGACCTCCACACCTGACTTATTAAACTCTGAGCGTGATCTGCTCCACACTGATGTGAGAGTTCTTCCTCACCGGATTTCTCCACAAAAGCCCCCCCTCCCCCCACCACCTCAGCCACATTCAGGTGAACCTTCCCCCAGTCCCAGTGTACACAAAGTCCATGTTGCATCAAAGGTGGCATGTGTGCCCCTGCTCACCACGGTGTTCCACACCCATGTGCGATCAAACATGGTCCCTCGCGATGCTTAGACATTATGCAGAAGAATACCAGGGGTCCCCCGACCTTGCCCAGCCACTGGTCAGGGTATCCCCAGTCAGAAAGATGCTCTGCCGTGTCACTACTGGGGAAGATGCTGAATATGGGGGCACCCTGTTCAAATGGCACATGTGAACCGGGGGGCACTTCTCCAACCAAACATCCCCAGAAGCACAGTCTTAGGTCAAAGCCTATGCAACACAGCCACCCTCTCAGTAACAACACAACTATGTAACTCGCACAGTTAATGTATGGATGGGTATCTAGGATTAGAGGAGCTATTTATAAGGCCCTCTGATAAGGCTCTGTCCTATACGCCACCGCCACAAAACCCCACCGCAAGATTTCTGTAAATTAGATATCGCCTCAGCTACTGACCACAGACGTGATATAGCTGATGACATCCCTTTGGCGCCCATGCCCTATGATCACCGCCACCAAATGAAGCGAAGAGAACTGGTGCCGTCATTTTACATATATATTTATATAAAAGAAACTTTGTCTCCCGCTCATGTGAAAGCATAATAGCCGCGTTAAAGCGATGCCGTTCGCGCTGGAAACTCCCCTTCGTTATAATTTAATGTTAGAAAGACAGCCAGCAAGCAAGTCGAATAATTATAAAGGAGCCGCCAAGTGCGTATAATAAGGTGTGCAACAAGTGAGCAGCGCGGGGAAGGGCGCAGGAAATGCATATGGTATATTTAACTCAGGTGAGATGTGAAGAACAATGAATTGTGCACAATAAAGCGCCAGGCAGCGAGCTCCTCTTTTTCTCTCGGGAGGGGGGGGGTGCCCCTCTTTATATGAGGGGTGTAAGATCTGAAGCTAAGTAAACGCAGTCTGATATTGCCTTTAAAATGGGTTTTGAATAGATGATGAAGCGATTACGATCTTAAAGGAGAGACTCGCAGTTCGCAAGGGAGGAGCCGGACCGAAAGGGACATACAGGCGGACGGGGAGGGATTCTCTCTCCACCCCCCTACCCCCCACCCCACGCAGATGCTTCTTCATTTATTTCCAGTATCATCTGTCAGATAGATTGAGGAGTTTCCCTGTACTTTTCGTGCATTTGCCTGAACCACCCAGTCAATACACGTTTTTCGTCCCGCGGATTTCATTTCAGAAAAGAAAAGAGAAGCATCTAAGAATGGGGGGGGGGGGGTGAAAAGTTGGCAGGGGTTCAAGAAGGGTTAATCCAGGCTACACGGCGAGATCATCGGAGCAGCCCCCCGCCCCCGACCACCAGCACCACGCTGGTTATGCACATCCCGGCGGTGACTGGAGTCAGTCAGATGTCATCCCCTGCATGGTAACCCTAAATCCTACCCTAGTATATCTCACAAGGACTATGAAAAATCCCAAAAACAATTGCTGTACACTTTCCCTACCGCCAGAAATGACATCTTAACTACCCAGAACACACACGCTCTGCCTTCTATTGATAATCCTAATTTTAAAAATGTGTGTGGAAACATGCGGAGAATGCCAATGTGTACTAGCACGGACAAAACTGGATGTAAAAAGGTAAAGGTAGGCTGGTTAGATGACTGCGCTCCGACTAAATCGTGATTTTAACTAGGCCTGTTTAGCGCGTTTTTGTTACCGTTTTAAAGTGCAGACCACGCGTGCTGCCCCCAGACACAAAACGCAATGCATCCAGAGGACACCACGTTTCCAAAGCACTGGTATCGGTGCATCAGATAGGGGTCTAATGCTTGGCCGGGGCTGTAGGCGCGTATGGCGATTACAATTCATTAAATCGGAATAATATTAATTATAGTACTACAACCAAAACAAACTCCTCAGTGCCAGGGGCCAGCTTCCTTCACCTTACCTTCCACCCGGCTGAGCTGTTGCTGTCGCCCTTGTCTTTGAAATAAGGTACATAGCGGACCATCCAGTCGTAGATCTGTGACAGCGTGAGCCGTTTTTCTGGGGTGCTCTCGATGGCACGGGTGATGAGGTCCGCGTAGGACTGGTTGCCCCACGCATTCCGCCGTGAAGACTTGGCTTTGCGCAGCTGGCCGGCCACATCGAGCGCTGCACCGGCCAGGCACGGCAGCGAGGCTGCAGCCGGAGCCGGGGCGCCGGCCGGATGCTTTAACTCCGCCGGCGTGCCACAGTTTCTCTCGGCGCGGCACGCCGGAACGTTATCCGGCTCAACCTTCACGGAAGACAGTGGCAGACCTCCGTTAACCTCCTCCCCGGCAGGAAAATCATCTGGGCACGGCAGCGGCCAGGTGCATGAGCGTGGCCGGCTTTGCGGTTCGAAATCCGAATCGATTTCAACCTGATGCGCCTCCAGCTCGTTGTCATCCTCCATCATCAGCATTTATCTTGAATTTTGCACAACTAATCAGGTGAACGAAAGGGAAATACAGCCGTGGATATTAATTCGAATATTTAATAGCAAAAGCTGTTGCTTGACCGTGATGCTACAGTTTGATTCAGTTAGCAAATACACGACAATCAGAAATAAGCCGGCAGTCGTTGTAAAGGATCATTATGTGGGGCTAGCCTGCCGTATCAGAACCTAACATTTAACGACAAGAGGAGCAACAATAGTAGTAACAGTCTTTCTCCCATTTCCATTAGAATGTGCGATCATAAAATGTTCAGATGGAAAAAAAATACAAACGTAGATCCCCGTATTCCACTATTAAGCTGAATCCAGACTGTCGGTAACTGTGGATGATTTTTTTTTATCGTGTATCTCCTTTTTAATCAAGCCGGTCGCAGCAACAGATGATCGCTCAGACAGCTAGGAAACAGTGGTCACAAGCTGACGAAAGAATCCCACAATGTGAAAAAAACAACAATAAAAAGGAAAAATACAAAAGTGTGTATTTTGTTACATAGGTCTGTTGTCAGTCCCAGTCTAGAGAATCTCCTTCTTCCCTTTTAGATTTACAACTGGTGACACACACGCTCTCAAACGGACTCACACACCGATAATATCCCACTGCGTTGACAATTAGACTCTGGGAAAAAAAAAATCAGGTCGCATGAATCATTTATAAAGCGGCACAATTCCAGACAAAAATCGGGTAAGGAGCTCCGGTCCACCGCAGGGTCCTCTTCATTTTCTCATTTCACCTTGCTGGTACTCTCAGAAATTAATTTCACCTTTTTTTCTCTCGGATTTATTCTGACGTTTTAAATGCAAAGATTATTCCCCTTCTCCCATTCGCACACGCCAGCCACTTGTAAAAGGACGGCGAGCCGGGGCTATAGTGTATAATAAACACTGCTATCAGATAATTGAGCGAAACACGAACGAAATCACTTCCATCTAGAGCAGGTTTCGCGCTGAGGGCTGGGGCTGCGACGCGCTTCTCCCAAACTAATGCCTCTTCTCGCGGCGCCCGTCCACAGAAGCAGAAGGGAAATGTTTCGACTTGTGATGTTCGCTCTTCTTTGCAGACCAAACCCGCTTTAAGCAAGAAACGGCATCCAAAAATACCCCCCACGGAAAACGGGCTGCACCGAGGCTCGCGTCTGATAATGAAATAATCTACGACGCAGGGAATGTCTCATTTGCCTGCAAACTTCTAGCTTATCATTCTCCAGAATTTACTCTGACCCTTTTTTTTAATATCTCCAGCAGTCTTTCCCAGACAGCCCGACTTCACTCGGAACAGGTCTCTTACGTTGCTGCCATCTTTCCCTCCGCGTATTTGGAGGTTTTGCCGTCTTTTCGCCCTCCAGGGAGTAACGCTCCCTTGAATTCGCCAAATGTGTGTTTCGCAACTTGTTGCTATGACTGGTACGCGCGTGCGGCGGGTTAAACCGCTCCTCGGTCCGATTACCTTTCACGTTTGCGTCTGTAGCCTATTTTCCCGCTCAGTGCTAGCAGTGCCAAACTCCGGTTATGTGTTTTGATGACAAATTACTTAAGCTGAGATCTAGCTCATATTACTACATATTAAAGAACTAAACTGTGATCCAGAATGAAATATGCTTTGTAGCGCAGTTTATCCAGATATATAACCAGCTGTTCATTGCAAGAGAAAGGCAAAGCGCTATTGTCCGTGACATATCTGAGACATTCGGTTTTAAAATGGCAATCGTCTATGGGTGTCATAAGTGTGGCGTCGACTGCTCGCCGAACTCTGGTACTCCCAAACAGCAGGCGGGATTGTTGTGGATGTCACATTCAATATCTGCCCGTGTATGACCCACGTGTGTTACTCTCTCGGATTGCTACATTGACCGAGGGGATTCCTCCAGCACCCGCGAACTACAGCGCCGCCTCCTGATTGGGTTCAACTTGACAGCCGGGAGGAATCAAAGCTGGGCACCTTCTCTCGATTGGCTGCCGTCTGACACTCCACTCTTCTGATTGGTTTTCCCTCCGCCGAGTGGGGCGGATCCTTCTTCCTTTTAATTTCTTTCGCTGTTTTTTTGGTGGAAAATCCCCCGGCCATGACGTCACACATTTACTATTGACAGCTGGTTGTCAAGGGCAACCGTAACCTCAAATGTCCCGCCGTAAGAGTGTTTTCATCATGACTAGTCTTTCAAAAAATAAAATATTAAAAAGAGAAGAGGGTGAAGAGAGTGAGAGAAAAAATTAGTAAATAAGAGCTAACACGAGGGATAATTCGAACCACATGGGCCAGTGGTTTTGGAAAGCTGGGTTTTAGGCACCGAAGTTCACTTGCAACAAGTATGCGGCATGACGCCCACACTAAAGAATGAAAACACCGATGACTTGCCTGTTGTCCTCTTTTGAACGTTCGCATTCAAGCGGCATTTTACTTTAACGAGTCTGAAAATGGGGGAAGCAACTCCCTGGCCGCTTTGTATGCATTTCCAGCCCGTGTTCGACTAAATGTTTTTGAAAGATCTATAGGTGACATGTAAACAATCAGAATTGCACGATTTGGAAGCAAAACTGGTTTTATTTCAGAGGATTGGGCCAAAGCGTTTCACTTTCGTTTGACTTTCACTTGCATTACCCATATTTTTGATAATACGGAAAAAAAAACCGAGAACCGATTCTTTCCAACAGAAACCAGACTCTCACTAAAATTTGGAGGACTTAAACAGGCGTGAGAATCAGTAGCCTAGCTTTTAAGGGGAGACTAATTTTAGACGAGCCGACAGATTGCAATTTTGTGGGTATATGGCTGGCTGTTGTCCGCTGGGGATCAGGCATCTCAGTTCACTTGTGGATTGGGGGGAGTAGAGCGGAACAGCTGGGGTTTATGTCGAATTACTCTCTCACGACCCCGTCTCAGCTGTCAGGGGAAGCCGAAGCGCAGACATGCGTAGTATAGCTTCTCCAGACGTGCCCGGTTATAAGCACTACCCTGCAATAGCGATCAGTGCAAAGGCTGCAGTGTACCAGTTAAATATAACAAACACACCAAAATATAAAAATAAAACCCGCATGACTCTAAACCGCAAACAAACCAGAGTTTGTTTTTCAACGCATACATCTAGGGTATTCTCCTGAATTGACCTAATATAACTTATTTCATAATCTTTTTACGCAGCAGTGTCACCGAACGGGTCCCACAACGATAGCCAATGTTTATATCAAACGTTAAACGAAATGACGTCCAGGTGAAGTGACTTCTCTTCGAGTGCAGTGGGCGGGAAGGAATGCATGTCTATCTCTCATAACATTTAACACTGTTCTTTAAATATCCCGCATAATTCAGCCTGGGGTTGGCTCCTTACTCGGACTCGGTGACTTGCCTGTACTGATCCCCCATTATCCCCGATGGTGTTTACTATTCTTTGTTACTTGCCCACCCCCGATCCTCCTCCTGTTGAGTAACTCCAGACAACCGAGAGTAACGCGATCCACTGGGCAACGCACACAAACACTCATACACACATATTCACACACACACATTCTTGGAATTATATAGGAGCCCACTGAAGCCTCGCCACAATCCCCAGAGGGACGCCTCCCCACCCACCGCGAAGAGCGATACCATCACTTGAAACCGAGCCATCGAATGCACCCATTGGCGCACACATGAGTCACAGCCAGACACGTCCAATTTACAACGTGGTCCTGAGAGCACGGCGCGTCTCGCGTCCTACGTTGGCACGCACGCTCAGGCGGGGAAATTAAAGGCGCAGGGGAGCATTTTGAAAAGGGCCGTTTTGAAAATAAGCATGGAGCTTTGACCGAGGCGACCGTTTGGTGGCGTCGTGGCTTGAATCCACTTCCCAGAGCTTTCAGCGGAGGCCCATCGATCGTGGCGAGGCACTTTGCCATCTACGACCGCAGCTTCAAGTGAGGGAACATTCCTCCGCCTTCCGCAGTGGAAGCTGGATCTGGGAGGGTACCATGCAGAGCCGAGAGCCTGCAGCAGCCCACACAAGGGCGGGGCAGGGTGGGTTAGGGCCAGCATTGTGGTGACCGCGAGTGGCAAACTGCGACGGACCCCATCAGCAAAGGGGATTTCCACTGTCCTTCCATTTTCCTTGCTTAGCTGACACTGCTATCTGAAGGAGCTTTCAGTTTTTATCAATTTACACAGCTGCATGTTTGGCAGAAGAGATTAAGGGTAAGCACCTTGCTCGAGAGTCCCTAAAATCGGTACCAGCTGCTCCCAGGACCTAGAGAGGCACCTGGAGCCACGGGCTGTTGCTGAAACCAGCCGAAACCGTGACTTTTACAGGCCTGCTTACATGTGCAACAAAAGGGCCACATAATAATCAGGAACGCTGCTTGGAAGGAGGGAAATCCGGGTGGGAATTGGGGGCAGTGGGTTGATGCTGAATGAGGCCCCTGGGGTACACTCAGAGGTCAGGACAGGCGGCTGCGTGCGGGTGGAGCGGGGCCGCGCTGCGTTGGGGGGGGGGCCCCTCGGGGCGTCCCGGGTTTGGGAAGTCCATACCAGACATTCCAGAGGCTAGGGGGAAGGCTTGGATGTTTGCTCATGGACCGCTTCCGGGAAAGGCCTGATCTCCACGGCGACAGCAGAGATCCGAGCGGTGCCGCGCACTGGGCGTCAGCCACACCGCAAGAAGGCGAACGGCCCCGCGGAACTCTCCGTCTGCGAGCCGCGGGCGAGACCCTTCCGTCTTCCCTGCTTCCTGGCCTCCTGCGTGGAACCCTCCGTATTTCCACGGGCCACTCGCCGGCTCTCATCCTCTGGGAGCGTGCCGAGCTGCTGGAGTTCAGGATGCGGCCCTGGGTGTTTGTACCCAGAGGAAGCCAAAGTCTGACCGCGGAATGCATCCTCCTCTTTGGGATCGCTGCTAAAGCCCGGGGCCGCCAGACCCAAGCACTCTCAACGCCCCCGGAAGGAAGGGCCTCGCTTCGCTAGCAGAACTCATGTTGGGGGTGTCGGCAAAAATCCCCTTGACTGTGGCAGGTCAGGTCAGGCTGACTTGCGAGCTTCCTGCCCTGTTCGGTGCCCGTTTGGTTTAAGCTCAAGACGTACTTGCTTAGGACGGCCTTTGTATAACTTTGCTCTATGTATTTTTATTATACCGTTTGTATAATAAAATGCACTATATAAATAAATTTCATTTACTTAACACTAAGCCACTGACCTTGGTTTTAACTTAGAACGTTCTGGGAGAAAATTTGAGGAAGCCAAGATGAGGATTAATCAAGAAACGGCGCTGTGAGACAGAAGATGTATGAGCGCGCAGGTTAATTCAGAGTGACAGAGTGCCCCCCCCCAGGCCCCCACTTCAAAGATCCTAACATAGCAAGGTTTTACTAATGCCATCCGACACAACGGTTAATCCTGTTTACAACTTAAACACGGACTGAACCATAAGACCTGCCAGGAGAAGGAAAAAAATGGGAACGACCCGGTTCCTGATTTACCCAATAAGGTGGCACTTATGATCGTAGCCCCCCACCCCAAATCCTGAGCCCCCTTTTTGGGAAGACGTGCAATGTACCAGATAGTGGGCTAAGATGAGATGCATCTACTTCTGACTCATGGGGCGGGGGGGCTCGTCATGGGAGAAGGTCCTGGGGGGTGGGGTGGCCTAAATGGAGCAGTTGTATAAGTGGCAACAGGGACAGGGGACACAACCTTATTAATGCTCACCCCGGGCGGGCGGCCCTGGCAGAAAAAACCCTCTTTCCTGGAAGGTGGAGGGAAAAAGGGAGCAGGGTTCATCAGCGAGGCAGAGGACGGCGTGCTAATCTGCTTTGCCCGGTGCTACTCTCCGCTGACCTTTGCTCTCTAAGTGCCTGAGAGGCACAGGCGATGGCACAGGCACGTCGCACTCAGCATGAACAAATACCAGCCAGCCACTAACCCCACGGAGGCACGGCTTGAAGATCTTTCTGCAATACTTCCTGACCTAATTTCTGTTCCTTATCGGGTTTTTTTTTTCCAGTCAGCTCAACTAAAATCCAAACATTATTTTACTTTATTACTTTATTTTACAATTTTCTGTGCTGCTGTATGTCAGTATATCGTCACTGTCAGTAGTTAATCCACAGCTAAGGAAGGGCTAATTGACCTTTTTCCCACTGAAATCTGCCGCCTTAAAACTGCGTGCAGAACATTTCTTCGTAAGCACAGGGCACGGCGCAGTCCCAGTCACCTCTTTGGTGCAGGAGTGCAGAGTGGTGGCTTGGGGATTGGATCTGCTGCCAAAGGGGGCTGCTCTGTGGGTACAGGCTCCTGCAGGAACAGGCTGTGTGATGATGCCACCTGTGGTTCAGCATTCGGGTCCCAATTCAGCTGTTACAGAGCAGGAGGTAAAAGAAATGGGACCAGTGATGTTGCTGGGTCGGGGGATGGGGGTGAGTGGAGATGACAGCACACCTTGAATTAGAAAATGGGGAGGATGGGGGGGTGTATGTTGCTATGGGGAGGTTTTGGAGGGAAGGGGGGCACAGGGGTTAGAGAGGAAGATGCCTTCAGGAGGGAAGACACTCATCACCTCCTGGCTCGGATGAGTTCCGCTCCGCTGCCTCCGTCGAGCCTCCAGGTCAATCCGTCGGCTCGCCAGCAACCTTCTCGCGCACCTCTGGCCTCCCCCCCTCGCCTGCAAGGTCACCTGATGTTCTCTGAGCATGCCGGCGCCGCTGGGTGCGAGCAGATGTCGCGATTCGCAGGCGGCCGCCTGCACCGGGGCCTCCGGCTCGCGTCCGAGACTTCCCGTGTGGAAGCGCGCACCCACCGGTCTCACTCAGAGGGTGCGTAACGCCGTGTGTCTGGGGCTCCTTCAGAAATCTGATTTTCACCTTCATTAGTGGCACTAATGGGTTAACACTGTAAAACAATGAGTGGGGGAGGGGAATCGATGCTATAATGAAAAAAACAAAGGGAAGCTTTCACAGGTTTGTGTATCATTAAGCAATTGAGAAGGCTAATTAGAGAGAGAAAAAGAGCCGTGCAGATCTCTCCTCTAATTATTACCATAGCAACCAGAGAGCACACGTGTGGAGATGATCTGTGAGGTACCGCTGATAGGCGCGACAGAGAGCGCCGGTGGAAGAAGTGAGAGTGACCCTTAGTGGCCACTATTGGAACTACCGAATGTGCTCCATTGAACGTTCAGCAAGGTAGACTCTTCAAAGCCATCGATTTATAATCTGGAAAAAGGTATAAATTCATAAACAGAAAAGATTTGCATTGATCAGATCAAAAACTTTTGTGTGTATTTAAGTTTTTCAATAATCTACGAAAATACGAAATCTTTTGTTTCCTTCGATGTTTTCTATACATTTAACAAAATATTAAATATTTATTAAATATTATATGAAATATTATACAGCTTAATGTTTGGAAAGTATCATTATCACTCCATCATAAGATACAATAAAAGTTCAAAGTAATCCCCATAAATAATCATTTTGATCAAATGTATGAATCTTCACAGTCGTGTAAAGGTGGCTGTCGGTCAGTTCTATCTTTCGGCACAAGAGGGCGCCCAGAGAACAGAATGAGGGACAGTCAGACTATCGATCATTGCCAGTCCTGACGTGGATGAAATCATAGTCCCGTGGGTTACCCGTAAAACCCGGTTAATCCGATACCTTTCTATGGGAAATGCAGAGTAGTTCAGGTTCACAGCAGCAATGGGAGAAATGATGCATGAGCTGTCAGTCACCATCTGGTTAAACTCAATGGGGTCTAACAAATTACCAAATGGGAAGTGGGCGGAACCAGTGTGTGATTGACAGTGCACGATCATCCCACCCACCAATAATGTGATGACACGTAAATCAGCTCAGTAATACAGATTTTCTTTCAAATTCGTCAAAACAGTGCAATGTGGTTGAGTTTCCTCTGTTCAAACAGCTCAATTGCAAGCCTGCAGTGCGAAATGCAATACATTCTTTACCACCTACACCCCATGATGGGAAATTTTAATTTTGAAAGGAGACTTATTGAAAGTGTTTTCCATTATGGAATGAGTGGACTAATTAAAAGATTAGACCCTTACAGGTGTAATTCCATATTATAACCCTCATTTTGATAAAAGCTTAGCATTAGCAATACTGGCTGAGCTTGGAGAAAATTCCTTCCCTGCTGACTGTGGGGTGGATATTTATGGAGTTAGAAACTGGCATTTCACCCATGGAGAGTAACCAGCAGCCTTGGGCCCTCAGGTGACCTGCTTTAATGAAACCCAGCTGGCTGGCCCCCCTGTTACAGTCATTTACAGGCTCAGCTGCCCAGATAAGGCAAGTGATATGGAGGGCTGACAGCTTCTCCAAAGATTCATCTATCCCAATCCCCACTGTACATAAATTCCATGGCCTATGATTTGAGCTTACCTTTGTGTTTGATGTTGTAATTTTCATACCTTTTTTTAGTCCATGTTGCTCTTGGCTCCTATGTCTTTATGGCTGTGACTCCTCTCCCCTCCCTGTCTTTCAAGCCCTGGCATGACAGTGTGCCTGTTGTCCCACCTGACCATAGGCTGGCCAGCTTCTCACCATGCTGCACTCAGCTCTGACAATGAAGCCAGCCTGACGACTACAGTGTAAATGGAACCTTTTCATTAGCCTGACCCACACATGGCTCCAAACCTTTACAGCAGTGTTTCTCAATCTGGTCCTCGGGGACCCGCAGACAGCCCACGTTTTTTTTTTTTATCCTTCTCAGCTCCTGGCAAAAACAAAGAGGGAGCAAAAACATGGACTGTCCGTGGGTCCCCAAGGACCAAATTAGGGAAAACTGCTTTACAGTATTAAGATAAACAGAAGATGGTAATCTTTACTACTTCTGTTCTTTTACTGGCTAATAGTGTCACCGAAGATCGTTAAAAGCTCGTAAATCATTATATTGAATTGTAGCAAGGGCATTCATGGGCTATATTGGGGCAAATCAAATCATAGTTCTCAAGGGCTGAATACCAGCCTTTTCCAGCCTTCCTTTACCTGTGGGCCAGGTGTGTAGCCTCCAGTCAATCAGAGTGAGTAATTTAACTACCCAGGAGAACTGAAAACAAGGCCTGGATTTGGAATCGAGGTCCAGGTTTGACGAGCCCTGGGTTACATTGTTACTCTTTATTTGTTAAGTGGCAAAAAAATGTAATTAACTGCCAAAACAGACCGGGAAACCACTAACTGGAAAACTCACAAGTATGTAATGTTATACTTCCTCTAATTTGGGTACATTTGTTACCCATACTTTAAGAACTACAGTTCAGCATATTAATATGGAAATCCTCACCTTTGTGTTTCTGAAAAATCACAGAGTCAGGTGCTAGCTCTGTGACAGTGCTATCGCAAGAGCATATCATCTGTCAAAGAAAGAAACTATGACAAAAGATGCATAATATGCCATTTTTCCTCACACCATAAGGGCACAGTATGAAAGCATTTTAATAGAAACCGTGCTGCTTCCAGAAGATGAGTCAGAAGGGCAAAGGGGGTCAAACCTCAGTGGAAACCTCTCGGTCATAAACTTAAAATAATCACATCAATCACTACGGTGCAGTGCTAACAGTACCTGGCTAAAAGTCACACTACACCTACGTTTGTGGGTAAGCATTTAACCGTAGGCACCATTTTGGTCACAGTGTCCACCCATTGAAACAAACTGCAGTTTTCTGCAAAGTGGTCCTCTGGGCCAACCCCAATTACATGTGCCTCTTGGGGTCAATCTTCTCCAGATGTACCAAGGGCTTGAGCTGCTCAGCAAAGTTGCGCATCTCCTCCGACACGTTGTCCTGACCGGCGGGCGCCAGCACGCTCAGCTCCACCAGGTATGACAGCGACAACGGCTCAGTGTTCTCCGTGTTTCCCGGCACCAGCACCCGGAACAGCTTGCTCACCACCACCTTGAGTGCCCCTTTACGGAAGATGTGACCCTTGGCGACGAACTCGTGGTCCAGGCGGAAGCCCATCTCATTGAGGAACTCGGGCAGGCTGTGTGAGGTGGCTACGTCCACACAGTTGCGCACCAGCGCATGCCGGCTCTTGTCGCCCACCTCGGGCTGGCCCAGGTAGCGCAGGTGCCATGGTGCGGTGGGGTGCATCATAGAGCGACGGGCACGCAGCAGGAAGGGATTACCCTGCTGGCCCTTGAGCAGGTACACCAGCTCGTAGTCAGCGAAGCTCTCAGGCTCTATGTTGTCACACAGGCCACGCAGACGGTGCAGCAGGCTGTCCAGAGCTTGGTCCAGGACACTTCCTGCAAAGAGGGAGCCAAAAAGGATGAGCACGCAGAAGGGGGTGGGGGATAGCCATGAGTAGGGATGGGCGATATTCAGTTTTCAAACCCGACAGGACGCTCTCCAGTGATATCGCAAGATACAGTATTACCATGCTGCACACTCATTAACAAAAAATGCAGGATTTGGCCACAAGGGGGCATTTAGCTGATTTTCTGCGCCTCTGACACAGAAAATCTTCGATTGTGTGCTAAACATGTGGAAGGACAACTCAGGAAAATGTCCACACCTGAATAATCCCCAGGAAAATGTCCAGAGTTCATGTATGAATATGGCTTTAACTACAAGCAGCAAGGGTTGAGAACAAACAAGAAAACCATCTAGTATTTTCCTTCATGACCAGGTTTGCAATCTTTGTTTTCTTCAGTGCGAGTATAACACATGTTTGACAGTTATTGTTTCAAAGCGAAAGTTGATATCGTTAGTTAAGGTTTCCAAAAACCCCACGATAATATCGACATATCGCCCAAGCCTAGCCATGAGACCTATAAACTAGGGATGTGCATCTCCATAACTGAGGCCGATGCGATACGCATCTCGATGCATATCTAACGATACGATACATTAAAGATACATGAAGCAGCTAGCGATGCGATACACCCCTGTTACGATGCTGTGCAATCCGATTTCGATTCGATTCAACACGATTCGATGCAGTATGATGCAATGAAACAAATATGATGCATTTCAGTATGTTCAGATACTTTTATTTCTTTGTTTCAGACAACAAATCATAAATTAACTTAAGTGCCTTCTGATTTGTAGTGCATGACCCTTACACAAATAGGCTTTGGTAAAGCGAAAAAAAGATTAAATAAAACCAAATGCTTTTTTTGTGCGTGAGAAAGTTTAGAGGGGAGAAAACGATCTAGAAAGTGGAAAAATATTTCCACTTTCTAAATAATGAAAGTATAGTATGTCTACTAATAATTATAAAGAAATAAAAAAGAAAGAAATTTACCGATGCAGATACGAGAGAAACGATGCATCGCGATACAAATGCCAATTTGTATCCGATGCGCACATTTTACACCGATGCATCGCATCGTTAACTTTTTAAGCCGATGCACCGAGCGAATCGGGGAATCTTCCCATCCCTACTATAAACAGAAAGGGCCAGTGGCCAGCAAGGGTGAATGACCGTGACATGTGATGTCTTTCTTGTTTCTTTAGAGCAAACAAGTGAAAAGACAAAGGGAGATATACTGGATACATCCTATTATAAAAAAAATATAAAATAATTATAAAAAGAGCTTTGGATGTATCCACCAATTATCATTGGTTAAATAACTACAAGGGATATTTCAGGCTTAGTGGTATTTCAGGATAAGGAAAATGAATATCAAGAACATGGCAGCAACATCTATTTGAAAATTATCTATTAACTGATGTATTATCAGTTAATTCACTACAGGAATTGAGAAAACAGAGCTTATTATTTTAAACTGGATTTTTATTGGATATTGATTGTATACACTAATTTGTCGGCATGTTGGGCTGTTACTATCGATTATATCAATCGAGTAATCTTCTGATTACTCTGACAATTCATTGAGTAATCATTATATTGTTTTATATATTACATTTTGCAATTGGTGCACACTCAGTCATATATATGGTCAATTTAGGCTCCACGATTTGCTTAAATTGCCCGTTTTTGGATAGTGAAAGGACTGCACACACATGCAAGCTCGACCATCACTAAGCGGTGGTGTGTGGTAACACCTCTACCTACCACACTACTGTGCAGCTCTGACAGGCTTGCATGATGTGTGATGGCAATATCAACATGGCATTTTATGCAAATGTAATTGTCACATTGCAGGGACTGAAACAGTCTGCTGGGCTCAAACCACCAATAAGTTTCACTAAATAAGTTACATTTTTACACAGTCACAGGAAAGCAAACTTAGCCATTTTTGCAATTTAATGATGGTTCCATTTCAACATTATCTGGTGTATGTATTTAAAAAAAAAAAATCAGACTACAGTACAATGCCACTGCTTTTCCATAAACCCTGCATGCACTTTCCAAGACAATCATAATCACGTTTGTGAGTAATTGAACAAAAAATAAGTGAAGAGGAGAAAAGTAAATAAATACTGGTTATGAAAATACATGTCTCCCGTTGTATGGAAAAATGTATTTTATATTGAGCAGAAGTGACTGTCAGCACTACTGGCACAACTAGAAGCCCCACCAACTTATATGACAGACTCTGTTGGTAAATTAACTATATAGCCAAATATAACTTTTTTTCAGCTCCTAAATATCGCAAGAACTTAAAATAATGCAATGTGCATTTTTTTCCACTATCATTCAACTCTAACATAGAATATGATCACAAAAAATAATGGTAACTGGTTATACGTATGCAACGTATTATATAAAATGATGCAGCTAAGCACTAGGGCTAAGCTTAGTTTTAGAAGCGATTATTTTGACATACTGGAATCATAGAACCTAAATTAATCAAGATAATTTAATGAACGTGACGACAAAGGAAAATCTACTCTGAGAGGCTAAATCGCACATATCAGTTACTGGATGAGTCCATTGAACCTGAATGCCTTATTTTTAGCTGCATCTACATTGCAATCATACTATGGTGATATTAAGTTCTGCTTTGCAATACTGACAGATGACTGCATTTTCATTCACTTTTAATGTGAAGTACTTGCACACAACTAATGCTTTCACTCTATCTGGACCCTCAACCTGCATACGCCGTCTTCCGCCCAAATTGCAGAGTAATCGAATAGGAAAATTTTAAATCAATGCTTTGTAAGAAATTGAGTAATTAAGGTTAATCGCATAATCGTGACAGCTCTAGAATAATATTTCAGAATAATGTTGTTGAGTTTCTTCATGGGGAAAAAAATCTGACTTCTCTTCATGCATGGAAACACCACACTGTTGAAGCAAAGCAGCAAAAAGTTTATCCTCAACCCTGGAGGGCACATTTACAAAATGTAGATAAAGCAAGAACAGCTGGCAGTGACACAACGAGAGGTGGTTTCAAGGCCGTTTGCTGCGGTCTTGTTTCTAACACCCACACCCGATAAATGTGCGAATGCTTCCCTGCTTCAGCACATCGATCATTTGCAGCAACAACAAACACCACCACTCGCATCGCAAATTCAATCATCGACAAACATTTATATAGACTTTAACAGGTTTGCGATGTTACATTCAAAATAAAATAATCTTTCAAATATCTATACACACACCACTGAATATTTTCCCTGCATTTCTGCACTTACGAGGTCTGCAACCCAACCAGAGCCTGATTGCTCCTAACAAAGTAGCGGGTTTTGGGCTGGGTACAAGTACGTTTATGTTCAACTTCTAGCTCACATCTGGTTTGGGTTAGTTTTTTTTTTAGCACAAATCGCTTTTTGCACTTGCTAGGTTCTACTAACAGTCTGTAAATAATAGTGAACTTTTTTTTTGTTTGGCTTTTTATTTAACAAATATGTTTTGCATGAGCGTTAAAATGCCATTTGTGAAAATGTGTCTCTGTATACATGTATGACTAATACCTGTATTTCACATTTCAGAGTTCTAGTTCTAGATTTGCTAGTACTATTTGGACCGGGTCAGCTTCCGTCTCAAGGTCTCAAGTACTGACCTCGGGTCTGACTTTAATTTCAGACCCATATGGGAGTAACTGGCATCCTGTCCAGGGTGCCGCCTGCCTTGTACTGTTCTTCCCAGGATAGGCTCCAGGCTCACACCACAGGCCTGTACTAGATACTTGGTCATGGCAGACCAATGAAAAGACTTTCACATGACTTAAAAACTTCAAAAGGGATTATAAATCTATACTGATTAAACATATTTATGTTAAAATTACATGCCCTCATATATGACATTTAAGAAAAAAAAACTGTGACCATCTGTAAATTTATATAATTATGTTCCAGGCTATATCTCTGTCTTCGCCAAGAACTAAAAGCTGGGCATCTTAACCCGCGAGTGTTTTTAGGGACCATCTGGTCCCGGGGCCTTTTCACTCAACAAATGTGTTTCAGCCCGGATCGAGCGGCTCACCTTGCAGAAGGTACTCCATCATGTTGATGGTCCCGCCGGTGACGGGCATGACAGTGACCGGCGGCGCCTCCATCGCGCTCCTGAGGAAAGCAGCACCGGCGAGGACGTTAAACGGCGACCCGCGGCCACTTGTCGCGCAAAATTCACAACAATGTCAGCAGTGCTACAGTCTGCACGTCTGAGTCGGTACCGAACACGGCAAGGCAGTAAGGTCACCAAGCGCGGCCTGCGGGGGAGTGTTAAAGTGCAGTTAAAATTTAAAGGATAGATTTTTTAAAAAAAAAAAAAAAAAGAAAGAAAGAAATGGCAAATTTGCAGTGTTAGCCGTATGTGCAGCTTCGTTCGGCAGAGAAATCCCCGCCAACGCACGGAGCGTTAGCTCACCGGCTAACGGGAGCAAAAGCAGCGCAACTCGAACCTTAGACTCGGCAGTGCTATTCGAAACGCCACCAGTAAAATACTCTCGGTTACTCCGGTAGGCTCCCCAGCGAGCGAAACATAAACGAGAAACGTACTTTATACTAAGAGCCGAGCGCTGAAAGTGCCGGTTCTTTGCGCGAAGTGGACGCTTCGTCCGCCGGGCGCCGCAAACACTACAGACCGCGGATCCGCGGGCCTCTCGTCCGTGTGTCTGCAGGAGTAAACGCGAACATTAAAAACAGCACTCACCACCTACAAAAGCTCCCCTAAAAACACCGAACATTGTACGCAATTGTAGTCGGACCAATAATACAGGCATAAAGTAATATTTTACATGTATCAGCAGAAGGAAATGTGTTTGAAAAGGTACAGACCGATCTCCACACCAGTCAAATTCGCCGCTAGTTTACTGCGCATGCGCCTGTTGTTATCCACTTGCTCATCCTCTAAGCGTTACTGATGTCCTTCATGAATGAAACAAAGAATAAACATTATTCGTAATAAACCAGAAACAAGCGTTCAGATTATAGTTCAATCCAAACTGAAATGTTCAAAGAATATAATAATAAATTAAATTCTATTTTCTAAATATTATAATAATTCTAAAAACGTGTGCTTTTCCGGTGTGAATGGAATTTATGTAGATACATTTTATTCTTTTTTTCATTATCAGTACACGCTTTCCTCTTTCTGATGGAAAATGGGTGAAGGGAAAATTACTTTAATGGAAATTTAAATAAAATAAAAATTAAATAAGAGCACGAATAATTAGTAAACATGACCCTACTGGTTTCATGTGTTAAACTTAGTTTGTTTTTAATTAAAACGTCTTTAAACCGCTTATTATATCCGATAATTATTTCCTTTATTTAGAATAATTCATAGAGACTAAGCATGTTACATTTATAAACAACGTGGGTTGTTCTAGCCTAACTTCTAACGCGTTCACGAACACCCACTCATCTGCCACTATATACTTGCTTTTTCAAAACTGTTTTTGTTGAACTATTTTTAACGTGTCGAGTACGTTCCATTTCACGATCTGTATTTCATGATTCTCTTTAATTATGCCGAAATAAAACCTATACGCAGCGAATCCGAGTACGTACAACAGGGTCAATAACACAACAGTAGCACAAACTTACATTAGATAAAGACCAATCCAATGTAATAAATACAGAAGATAAAAAAAAGGCACAGCTGTACCGAGTTTACAAAACCAAACGGAATTAAAATGAATAAAATACACAAATTCGGGGTCAAATCACCGCGGCATCTATTGATTTTCTATGCTTAAACCGGTTTCCTCCCGCAGTCCATAATGCAATGAGACTAATTTGTATGACAGTTAAGCGTGTTCAATTAATCCGTCTTTTAAACTCCATTTAAATGCTTTAAACTGTATTAATAGGACAACTCTTACTTGTTGATAAAAGTTCCACAACACATATAATACGTACTTTTTGCTATTGCAATGTATTTAAATGTTTCTTGAACTAAAGTGTCGCGTACCTATAATCAGCAAAAGGTGGTTTGATAGATAAATGCAAAGTACAGTTCAAGATAAAGTTTCTTTAAATATTTTTTTCAACGAACTCTGCTGAAGGGTTTGCAAATAAATCATGTACATACTGCGACTTGGAATAGAAAGAGCGAATGTTTGGTTAGACTACGTGGTATTATGTCCACTACGGCTGGTATGTATTCAAGTAATTAATGGTTATTCAAATATGCTGTTGAATGCAGCTATTTCAAGTAGACAGGCAGAGAGATAGATAGACAGACCTGTCCAGTCTGCAATCTTTGCTACAATGCCCAAGAATTGTAGTTGAAGAAAACTACAACAAAATAATAAGGTGTGGGTTGCTATTAATACCCAAGGTACACCAATGAAAAATCGAATTTGGTCATAAAGTATTTTTCAGACACTCACACACAAACGTATGATTGCAAATGTCAAACACAAGCCATTAGATTGTTTACTGCGGCTAACACCCACACGCAAAACAAAGCGTGCTCATTTTCCGCAGTATGTGCGGTTGGTGGGTCTGTAGCCATTGCAGCCATTTGAGACATCTGAGGTGTTTAAGTGGCATGTGGCTCAGTTTAAATATTTTTTTTCCGTTTTGCCTTTCATGACTTATAACAGCATGTCAACTGCATTGGAGCATGTCAACTTGGCAACATCAATACTTGTTGGCTAAATACAAACTGACAGTATATAAACCGAAACCAAAATTCAATTAGAACTACTAAACATTCACTTGGTTGATTAATAAACTGCTAAGACACTCATTGGGTAGACTTGGATTAATGGCAGAATCATGTAATAAATCATTCATCTGTCTTCCATCCACTTATCCTGGTAAGTTTGGTGCTCCTGGAGTCTTCCATAGGCATCACAAGGCTGGGCCACACCCTAGATGGGACACCAGTTTATTCCAGGACACATACACACCCACACACAATCATTCATTACAGCAAATGCCACTTAACCTACCCATGTGTCTTTGGACTGCAGAAGGAAACCTGAATACTGAGAAAACCTGTGCAACACAGGGAGAACATATGAACTCCATGCGTTGCAGTGATGGGACTCACTGGGCTGTATTGTTATTTATGTATTAGTGAAACATGATTAATCGTCATTGTTGACACGCCACAGCACACAACAACGAAATGTGTCCTCTACATTTAACCCATGTGACATTGTGACACAGCAGTGGGCAGCTACTTGAGTGGCAACCTTTTGATTACACAGTTGCGTCCCTAACTATTACACCACTACCCCGATGACATTATCTGATGACAGACATAACATTTAATGGTCCTTTGGATTACATGAATACCAGAACATCAGATGTGTGTAACTATTCTAAAGAAATGGTCTTGCAATGTTTTATTTTTTATAATGCAGAAAAACTAACGCATCGGATGTGACACCATCACCTTTTTAAGTGTTAATGAGGCTCACATATTACAGAATAGTGCTCTGCATAAGATTAAAGGATGTTTAGTCTCCTGTTTGACTTTTAACATAATGCACTATGACAGTCACACCACCGTTTGAGGTTAATATGTTGCTTCTTCACATCAACAGCAGTATAAATGTCATTATCAGTGCAGTACTACTTTTTTTCTGAGAAATGGCTTGTCTGCACCAAACAAATAGTTCAGTTATGGTTGTGTTAGATGAAACCAATATGTACAGATGAAATGCCAATTACTGCTGCTTCTGGTTTAATACGAATAATGTTTATTCTTTGTTTCATTCATGAAGGACATTAGTAAGAGCTTGCACATCATCTTAGCATTTTAATTAAATTATTTATTTGGTGGACTCTTTCTATATGGACTCAGTGTAAATGAGTACAGGAGTAAGTTCACATGCAATATAGTAATTAACACAGTAACACACTTGCAACTGGCCTTTTTTAGCAACAAAGTGTACAATAAAAGCTATTAATAATTTTAATAGCTGAAATGGGAGCACATTCAACTAAGTAGCATTATAAAAGTTAAAATTTTATCTTAATCGCTGTCTTAATCACAAACCAAACTTAAATTTTCAATCTGTGTCTTAACTTAAGGAACATACAATCTGTATCTTAAGGAACTCTTTTTTCCTGATGAGATGATTACCGCTCGATGTTAACTTTCACATTTCATATCTCATGTTGACCAGGGTGTACTTGGCTCTTATGGGAACCATAGCAAATGCATCTTCTCATGAGAATGTGCAGTAAAAGCAAGTGCGATATGATTGTCCTTTTTTGTGCCTTCACTGAAAGCCACTCTGAACCCTAATTCCCAGAAGTGCATGCTGGTGGGGTCCGGATTAAACTGTAAATGCAGGAGTCCTGGCTTTCGATGACGCAGTCCTGTTTAGGTTTTGTTATGCTCAGCACAGAATAGGCATGACATTCAGCTTCATCAATCTGTGAAATAGGATAAGGCAATAATAAAATGTAAAGAGTACTGAAAAAGTATCTACAGATTTAATCATATAGCAGCAGCATAGAATAATTAGTATATAGAGTTAATAATGTTGTGTATCACATTCTCAAGATTATAGCATTATCTATACCAACAGCATATAATTACACACTGGGAAAGGAGTTTCTAGAGAATGAGACACTGCTAAAATACCTCGGGTCTGGAGTTCTCTGTACTTCTGTCACTGGGCTCTAGATTTAGTTGCTCATTAGGTGAGGTCTTTTCTGCAAAGTAATAAAGACAGCAACCCG